>PVKY010006306.1:0-16157 GCA_004027775.1 Bradypus variegatus
GTATTTTAGGCATGATATTTCTGTAAATCTACAACTTCTTTAAAAAACTGGGAGATACTAGGAAAAAAGACTCACTCTTGTTTATTTCTAAACTTCAATCTCAAACTTATTTCAGAGCTCATCCCTCACTTCCCATACACAATGCAAACTAGGCCTGTTTAAGGCTCCAGGGACTTGTGTCAGGGTGGGTTATGGGGCCCATTGTCTATGCACATACCCCTTCAGTCTCTCTTTGAATGTCCACCCCATCCCTTCAGAGCCTTCATTCTCTTGGAGATCCCTTGCTCACCTGACTGGCCACTTCATTGCGAGGTTGGTTGGCTGCCTGCACTATAGTTTATTCTGGTTACCTGATGTTAGTGGTCTTTGTGGACAGTCTTCTGTAGACAGTGTGTATAGGGTTTTTTTTTTTTTCATACTGAACCTTTTGGCTGCCATTAACAACTGCCCATACCCTCGAAGAGCAACCAAGTCTTTCCTAGACAGCCACCCCCAGCAGAACTGTGCCTTCCGTGAGGTCTACAGTTCACAAAGTACCCAGCCAGGGATCAGGGCCCCAGCCTGGACTTATAGCTCGCTCCCTCCCCAGTTTTTGCTTCTGAATCACTTTCTTAGGAGCTGTTAAGAGGGAGAATCACCCCCTCACCCTACGCACATGATTTAGAAAAAAAGGTTTCTCTCCAGGAACATGGCACTCCCACCCCTGCACACAGCCCTAAGTTCCAAGGCTGAGCTTGCACATCCCTTGGCACCTTTTCCCTATATATTCTGATATTGACATTTATTTACTTGTAGACCTCTGTTGCCACTCTATAGCCTGCCATTCATCCTTGAAATAATTCAATTCACAAACCCTTTCTGAAGAAAGCTTTCCTGATCCCCTAAACCAGATCACTTCCTCCATTATTTGTTATCTCAGTTCCTGTATCTCATTTTTAGAACTTATCATAATTGGAATTAAATGTTTTAATTCATTTTGCTATGTATTTTTCCTGCCAGAATCTAAATTATGTAAGGACAGGCACTTGTTCTTGCATGTTTGTTTCTCCAATATTCAGGACAATGCATTGTGCAGTTGGTGTTTACTGAATGAACAAACGAAATGGATCCCAAGGGACAGGCACAGGGAAAGGAAAGGAATAATTTTGAGCAGAACAAAGTCCTTATAAGAATCTAGAAAATAGAAATGCCCATTTTATAATCTGGTGGATAGAAAATAAACCAGCTTGGCTAGACAAAAGATTTGTGGAGGGGAATTTTGGAAGATAAAGCTGGAGATGTAGATTTGGGGTGGACCATGGTGAACCTTGAATATGAACATCCACTTCACCACCACCAGGGTCCTGGTTCATCAGAAATACTGAGTACCTTTCCAACACTGAGAATACACCAAGATGGTAAATGGCTTTACCTCATTAGATTGGAGAAAACAAAATACTTGCAGGATTGCGGAATAGAGTTCAAAAAGTTTTTAACCTTAACACACACAGACCTTAAATAAGACACGTCAGTCAGCTATACTATAAAAATGCATAATCTCTCACCTTACTGTACACTAGAAAATATAATGATAAAATACTGCCCGTAATGAACACCTTTAGCTTCCTTTCTATAACTTCCAGAATCCTCTATCAGGAGAACAAATTCTTTCAGTAAAGGAATTTTAAACTATTTTTCTTTAACATTCTGCTGAAAAGATTTTGATTAAGACAGTAACAGTTTCAGATCAGAGTGGGCTCAAGAAAAAAGGAGTGAAGAGAATGTCAACACAGCAGGTTTAGACAATTTAGGGTTGTCTTTTTAATTGAGACATAATTCAGATAACAAAAAATTCATCATTTTAAAGTGTATGATCCAGTGTTTTTCAATATAATCACATCACCACTATTTAGAACCATCCATAACATTTCCATCACCGCTTAAAGAAACCCCCTGTCCATTACCAGTCACACCCAATTCCCCCAACCCCCTGGCAACCTCTAATTTACTTTTTGTCTCTATGGATTTGCCTATTCTGGCCATTTCATATAATTGGAATTACACAATATGTGGCCTTTTGCTTCTGGCTTCTTTCACTTAGCCTGTTTTCACACACATCTTAGTACTTCATTCCTTTTTATGGCCAAATAATATTCCATTGTATGCATATACATTTTGTTTATCCATTCATCAACTGATGGACATTTGAATTGTTTCCACTTTGCAGCAACTATGATTAATGCTGCTATGAACATTCACGCACAAGTTTTCATGTGAACATATATCTTCAATTCTGAAGGATAAATACCTAGAAATCACATAGTAACTACTGTATGCTTAAATTTTTGAGGACCTGCCAAAATGTTTTCCATAGCAGCTTCACCTTATTACATTCCAACTATCATTGTTTGAGGTTTCCAGTTTCTTCACATTCTTGCCAACCCCTACTATTTTCCTTTTTTTTTTTAATCAGTTACCTTTGGGTGTGAATTTAGGAGTTTTACCATCAAGGGAAGCAAAGAATTAGATTGGTGGCTAAAGGAAGTGACTGGTTCAAGTGTTTGCTTTTTTTCAAGTTAGGCTACATCATAGCATGTTTGTACACTATGAAAATAGTCTAGTAGAAAGGATAAAATTGATGATGTAGGAGAGAGATTGGACAGTTGTGGGAGCCATTCTTGAGGGGGAGAGGATGAATCCAGCAAACAAGTGGAGGGCTTGGCCTTCCATACACAGTTGGCCCAGTGTAATGAGTGGGAAGGCAGAGCAAATGAGCACAGGTGGAGGTAGGACGTTTGGAGGTAAGAACCTGTGGAAGTCCTCTTGTGATTTGTTTTCCCAGTGAACAAGAAGGAGGGGCAGAAGATATTGAAGGTTTGGAGAGCAGGTGTGATATAATCATTTATGACAGAATTGACTAGACTATAGTAGGACAGATAGGCATCACTCAAGAGCCACTTGAAGTTGGTGATCATGAGTTTAAAATGAGACCAGGGAGTATTGTTTTTTGCTCCAGCACATGATTTTCCCTAACCATGTTAGAGATTTTTATTATTTGAAAGAGTCAACAAATAAAGCAGTGAGTTACTGAGTTTGTTACTTACATGTTTTTAATTGGAAATGCTTCATACTGATTCTGTTAAAATTAAGGACTTCAGATAATAGTAAACAATCTCATCAAGGTATTTAAATGACAAGGATTTTACTTTATTGCCTTTATTTCTGTTCATGATGTTCCTGTACAGAGACAGAAGGATGCAAAACTAAAAACCAGTTTCAGTCTGTCCAGATACACATTATTTTCAAAAAAGAGAAACCAGAAGTAAATGGTAGTTTCTTTAAGAAATTATTTTCTCTAGAAATCTTTTTTCAAAATTCTGATCTATGCATAGTTACCCATTCATTTATTCATTCAACAAGCATTTTCTCAGTATCTCCTCTTTTACTAGTTATAGGAAAGACAAAACTAAATACAAGATGATTCCTACCTTGAAGTACAATAGAGACATTTGGATGTACAGTTTGTAAAAAAGGCAGCTAGACTTTTTATTTAAATCAATTTTATTAGGGAATTAGGTCCTATTTAGTTAGCATCATGTAGAAATAGCACTGGGAAAAAGAGAATGTTATGAAATTTTTAAAATAAAACATTTAAATACATTAATTAATACAATACATATACTGTAATATGTTCACAGAGACTGCCTTGTCACAGTGTGCTTCAAGGAATCTTAACTTTCATATACTGTTAGTCTTAAGGTGTTTATACTTCCCTTTTGAAGGCCATCTTTTGGATAAGGTGGTGCTTTTGAATAATTAACGGCTTTGTGAACCTCTCAGTTTTCTTGTGTTTGATCCTGTGACTCCAGGAGCTAACAGTGTACTCGCCTGAGTGCAGGACACACAGATGGGAAGGATGTGGCACTGTGTGAATGTAGAGAGGGCCACGCCAAAAAACAGCCATACCAAGGCCAAACAACCATAATATAATACGTAATAAGTATACAGATGTATTATTACTTTAAAATAAAATACGAAAGATAAGTGTTGTATCTGAAATTATATATTAATTACTTTTCAGTTGTATTCATATCTAAACAATTGGCCTAGTTGACAATTAGTAATAATTAATAGTAAGACTAAGGAATATATGAGAAGTCTTTCTGTCCTCTTAATACAGCAAATACTTTTAACTTTTTTAACTCCTTACTGAATATTTTGTAGGCTAAATTATTATATATCTTAAGATACATAAATAAAAGAATGGAAGTGCAATAGAATTAAACAGATATTGCCTACATTTAATGAAAAATAGCAATGCCTGTTTCGTCCTGTCCCCTGATACAGTAGGGTATTTTTACTCTTTCTGTTTCCTTTTCTAGTAATACTTCTCAGAGTGTGAGGAATCAAGCCATTCATGTTACTTAGACCGTATCTGGGGTGGCAGCCTGGAACGCTGGGCCGCAAGCCTGCTTGGAACGCTGTGCAGGCACACCTTGTATAGATATATGTCTTGTGACTATGACAGCAGCGTTAACCATTGACCCCAGATTGTTCCTTCTAACGTGCGACAGGATGTAAAGATTGGTATCTGAGAGACCTTGCCTGCTTTAGGCCACATAGCATAATTTTGCTTTGTGTATGAAGCAAATAAATAGCTGGAGCACAGGTGCATCAGCACCCACCTAGCACATCATGCTGTGGGTCCCCTGCTCCCTTAAATCTTAACTTTGTGTCTGTGTTTCATTCCTGCGTCGCCCTGTCAGCAACATCTGAGCTGCCTGCAGCCTTTAGGACATCCTTCTTTTCTTTTATGTAGTGGTAAAACTGAATACAGTCAAAGGTAAAATTCTCTTTGTCTTGCAGCTGTGCTCTTATTAAGCCCACATTACACTGATTCCTGGTGTCAGTCCAATGTGTTGACATCAAGCTGTACATTCTCTCAACAAAAACATCTGAGCATGGAATACTTAGGATTTTGCTTACTAAAAACAGGTTTTTAGATTTGTAGGAAATAGTTTCCAGCTCTCCAAAAATTTCCATCCACTTTTTATCTACAGGCTTGTTGTGGAAGACCAGTTGTTTGTCAATCAGGTCCTTTGCATCTAAAAATTCATCATATAGGCTATCCCTATCTAATACGTCCATCATTTTTAAACATTCTGAAGCACATTGGAGCTCACCATAAGTTAAACCTCTCTTTCTCAAGGAAAATGGTTTTAAAGGACAGAGGTAATTTGAACTTGTGAAATCGAAATTAGATTCCAGAAAAGTTACATATCTAGTAAAGAAATTGAGGAAATGCTGTTTAACTTGGCTGCCCTTTTCTGGTGACATTTTTTTGAGTTCTAAAGCAGTCTTCTTTCCAAAAAGTGTATCATTTTTTCGCTGTATGAGTTTTGTCGCAACTTATACATCAAACAATTCAGGTGTAATCGATTTATCCTTTTCTAGGCTCCTTATGGCTTCTTCAAAGATTATCAAGCAGTTTTGGAGAAACAGCATATAAATTTCTGTTCTATAATTCTTTTCTCCATTCTCATCCTAAATGTATTTCCAAATTAAAGAAGGACATTCTTCTTTTCTCACACTTTGAAAATATGACTTTATGGCAGGCCAACATTTTAACATCTTTTCTATGGCCGGCAATAGTGATAGCCATCTTGTAGGTATATGTCTAAGGAACTTTTCTCCTTCTGTTTCTAAAAAGTCAAAAATCTCATTAAGTGCTTCTCCATGTTTTGAGGCCACTGAAAAGTAATCAAAAACTTTCATTATGAAAGCCTCAACATTACAGGAAAGCAGATCACACCCCTTTTTAGCAGTCTTATGTACAAGGTGTGCAGGACATTTAGCAGGCAAGATCTTTTCATTTTCATCGGTAAGAAGTTTATAGATGGAATGAAATCTGCCAAAATTTTACGTTTACACTATCTGCCGAATATGCAGAGAGGTGAGCAAGGTCTAGTTTGTATTTGGAAAAGATATCAATAACTTTTTATGTTTTCTGATGTTTCATTAAAATTTTCATAGAAATCAAGAAGACGATTTGAAACTCCATTTTTCAAATCAAAGTACCTAAGAGCTAGAGGAACACTTTTTTATTGCCATGATTCAACACATCACTTCATATACTGTAGAAAGAATGATCACTGGTAAGATCTGACAAAATTAGCTCTACACTGTAAGGAGCCAACACATCTGTTATCAAAATTTCCCCTTTCATTCACCCACAAGACATTTTAGTTGCAACCTCTGAATCAGGAAATGTAACTTTACTCAGTTTCATAGAGCAGTCAAGGGAACGACAGGATAATGCATGTTCACTGGTGTGGTATGCCCAAGCTAATTCAGCCACTGCTATTTTCAGCTGAACACTGGTGTCTTTTGAGAAGACAAAAGCACTTTGAATTGATTTAAAAGTACTTGCTTGTCTCATCCTGGACTTGTGAAATTCTGTCTCCATATGTGCTTTCACATCCCCTTCTCCACTATGCCTAATCCAAAATTCTTTTCTGCATGTTGTACAGTATGCTCTGTTTGGGTTATTTACCTCTGTAATCCAGTTGTATGTATCCTTCCATTTGTCATTAAAATAACACAGAGGTTTAGGCTCCTTTTTTGGTAATGTCTGGGTCAGGCTGGTGTTGGCATTGCACTCATTCTCATTTTCATTACCTGAACTCTTAGAAAACATGGTCACAATACACACAAAGTTAAACATTAAATTAGCACTAAATCCATACAAAGGACAATATTGCACTGTTAACTCTCGTGTTCCTCCGACAATCTGCAACAATGGATGATCTGTTATTGAGATACAAATTGTGGCTGCCAACATAAGCAGTGGAATCGCTATATCCGTTCGTTACTAAAAAGTGCTGTTCTTCAGCCTCAAGGTTTTGTATTTTTTCCCCTAACCTTCGGCACTCATTGCTGAAACTGGGACTTTCTGCCCCTAGGAGGGGTTTCCCAGAACATGGGCCTTTCAGGGACAGTCCCAGCCAATCCAGGATGGTTGAGCATCAAAAATAAAGTTCATTAGTCTTCCACTGTCACGGGTGAGACCTGTCTAGTATTTTCAGATCTGATCTTTTGACATTAGCAAATTATATATAGCTAGTCTTTTGGAAAAGTATAGTCTAAGGTAAATCAAATAAAAATGGCTAATCAGATCTTTCTGGCAGTAGCTTTTCTGAAAAGTTTGGATGAACTGGAATACTTACCTCAAACTTTGCAGCAGTATTTGGTACAGCTATTCCACAGTTAGATTGTTCTGCTCAGGAACAGTTGTGAGACAGACTGCCAAGTCAAGGTTGGCTATTCGTAAAGATTTAGCTGCGCTGGCTTTTGCTATTTCTAACAGCTCCATTCTTTCTACAAAGGATAAAAACAAGACACTAATTAACTTATTTAGTAAATCAAAGAACTAAGAATGACAAATTAAGCACCATGCTTTATTATAATGGCAATATAAAGATGCTCAACTCATGTTTACAAAATTTTTGACAATCATGTTAGGGCCAGTAAAGGTTAAAAAAAAAAAGAGTAGAGACAATGCACAGAGAAAGGAAAGTGATAAAAGGAGGAATGCTGTTCCTTCCATAGTCGTTAACTTACTAGAAACAGAAGGCAAGCTTTGTGAAATACTCAGAGCTGGTAAACTAATGTTAGTCATTAAATTAAAAAAAAAGAACTGCCTGTCACCAGATTCCTCCCCCTTAGCCATTCAACAGTCACAGTTAACTTTCAATCCTGAAGAATAACAATGATGGCCATTTAAAAATGGCCATTATCGATTGTATTGTAGTTTTATCTGCTAATCAGCGAATGACACCAACCCCCACCCCAAAACTCAAAGCTACATCGAGTTCATGAATCAAAATAAATCCAAGAAATTAAAACAAAATTACACAATTTTTGTTCCCTGGACTACTCAGGCAGCTGTAGCCAAACGTGAAAGAAGTAAAAAGGAAGACTTCAACCATGCGCTTCTCTTAACGACATATTGCCCACCTTTTTCGCGACCTAGTCCTGGATCTCACTCCAACTTCTATGTCCTTCCGGGTACTCCACAGGGGCAAAGCCGTACCATCGTCACCCCCGCGTGACCACCTAAAACCCTTCTACAACATGATCTCCCCCGGGAGCGGGACCCGTGGTGCCCCTCCCTGTGCCGGCGGCTGCGGGATGACGACCGGCTCCGCGAGTAGGACCTTGAGTAGCGTCTGTATTTCCGCTGGTGGCGCTTCCTGCAACGAGACCTTGACCTGCTCCTTCTCCGGGGCCGGCTCCGGCTTCGGGACGACGACAGACTCGAAACGCGGGAACCGGACCGGGAGCTTCTGGAAGAGCGGCGAGCCCGTCCACACGTTATCCACGTAGCTCAAGACATCGGTGTTTCCGTCCTTTACTTTCCTTCTCTTTGAAAAGGGTCACTTCCCCCCTAGAGGGGTCTCAGCTGGGGGCGATTTTGCCCACTAAAGGATATGTGGCAAGTCTAGAGACATGTTTGGTTGTCACAACTGGAAGGGCTGTTACTGGCATCTAATAAGTAGAGGACAGGGATGCTGCTCATCCCACAGTACAAGGCAGCCCCCCAAAACACACAATTAGCCGTCCGGCGACTGTTCACCGTCACTCCACGCAGGGAGTTCAGTAAGCAGCAGCCTCCCGAGTATGCAGAAGACTTATATAGGCAAAAACCACATCCTGGCACTGTAGCAAGCTTTTTCGACAGAAGCAGAGCTGGCGGTTAATGATTGGTTACTTTAGTATTGGCACAGCACATCTTGATCATGCAGCAAGCTCCTGAACAGAAGCAGATTTGACAGTTAGTGATTGGTTAAGATTAAGGTTGGATACAGCAGTAACACCGCCTGGATTTTACATGAGAGTCTGCACAGAAGTTGGTACAAAACTTCCCAGTTTCGCTTGGCTAATGCGTACAACCGCAGTTTCGCTTCCTCCTTTTATAAATATGGCCCAATGCTACTTAACTCAACAATCCGCTCCGCGCCGGTAGAAACTGCAAAGCAAATTGTTAAGTAAAACAGCACTAAGCTTGGTAACCGTTAATGAGAGAAGGGAACCCACTTCATCAGTAGTAAAGATGAGAAACCCTGCCTTAAAACAAACGAAAAAAGAAAGTCAGGTGCTGGAAACGGGTCGCGGAGCCCGCTCACGGCGGCACAGGACCCCAAGCTGCGCCCCGCAGTCCCCGCCTCCCGGAAGTGACCCGCCCGCCCTGGGAGGCGGGCTACGATGCAGGCGAGGCCGGCCTCGAGAACAAACAAGCCTTAAAGACCTCATTTAATGCTGCCAGGCTGCGATCCTGGCCCCACCTTTTGCGCCAACCACACCTGGAATTACGGCGGGACCGACCGCACCACCAACAAACCACGGTCCGTGGGCACCTCGCTCAACACTTTCCTTTCAAAGCTAGGGCAAAGAGAGCTTTTCCTTATCTGTCTCGGAAGGACAGTGAAAACCAGGCGCGCACTGAGCACGGTGTAAAAATCCAGGGAGCGAGAGCCTTGAGCATGCGCAGACATGTTGGCTTGGTGGGCGTGGCTTCATTCCGCCGCCTGCCCCTCCCTGCGTCCGTTCCGCAGCGCCGTCGCGATGCGCTTGCGCGGCAGAGCCCTGCGGGCTGTGCTGCCACATCCGGTGTCTGGCGGCCTGTGGATGTTTTGTTTTTTTGGCCGAAACTAGCAGAACCAGAGGCGGCCCGGCGCGGCGCGACACCAGGCTCCGGACCAACTGCACGGCCGGGGCGGGCGTAAGTGACAGGCAGGACGAGGAACAGCCGCAGGTTGGTAGGGCTCGGATCGGGCCTGTCTGGCAGATGCTGGCAATGTCGGTATCTCCACCTTCTGGGAATCTGCAGACTCGGGCTGTGCCTCACTGGCTATTTTCTCCTGTCCCACGGCCGACCCGTGTAGGGAGAGGGCGACCGCGCCCCGACCCCGGGCTGGCTGCCGGACTAGTGGGGGAGATCCTGAAGGGACCGCGCCTCTCCCCCGGGAGATGACGGGATCCTTGAGAATCATCTCGTCCTAAACTTTAAAGATGGAGAAGCTGAAGGGCTGTGTAACATGGCTCTTTCACAGTGAGGGCGATCTAGAACTCGCTTCCAGATACGCCAAATCCCAATCCTCTCTCTAGACATAATTCTCATAAACTGGAGGGCGGAGTTCGGGCATGAGTGTGCCAGTAATGCATAGAAAGATGGATTCGGGGCGGGGTCGGTTGGTTGAACTGAAAATATGGACTGATAATATTCCTCCCAGGGAAAAATAAAATGAGTGAGTTTTCGAAACTCGGCATAGCTTATAATTGTACTAGTCCCCAAGGCCTGTTAGCACTGGTAACAATCACAGCTTTTAATACTTAATGTGAAAACAAGGAGATTACCGTGGGATTCATTGACTCTTTTTTAGGATGTAACGTGTTACTGGATAACCATAATTTCTGGCTACAAAATAGTTTCCTGGATGAGTTTGGTCTTCGCTGTAGGAGTTTGGATGTTTATTGATTATCAGCATCTTGTAGGTACTTTAGGCCTTTTCCTATTCTGAAATAGAGATAATAAGATGTGTCTCAGGTCAGATCTCTGTACAGCTTAGCCCTGGGGAATATTTAGGTAATTTATTAAGGCAATTTAGGCCTGTTGTAGTAATGTAAATAGCAGTGGATTTTTTATGTGTGCCTGAATTAACATAAACCTCAATACTATGCTTTCTTTTGGCTGGAAAATATCTGTTTTTGAATCATAAGTAGGCATATTTAAATAAATATATGTTTCTAATATAGAAAGGACACCTAAAAGGCAGGCTTGGAAAAGGAAAAAACAGAAATGGTGTGGGTGAAAGGAAGTGATGAGGGTGGAGGTAAAACCTGCAGTGCTGTGTTTTAATATCTCAGTTGGGGTTTGAAGAAATACATGTTCTACAATAAAATGTGTAAATTCCCAAGAGAACATTTTTTCATCTGAATCCATGCTTCAACCAGAGCCAAAGTTTAGGACTCATGTCTCCACTACCTAGTGTCCTTGGACTGTAAATGTCAATATTATGTAATAACTAGATTGGAATCAAAATTATTTTAAAAAGAGTATCTGGGGTTTACTAATCGTTATATTACATTATTGTTTTGGTTTTCTAGCTGCTAAAACAAATGCCATACAATGGTTGGCTTAACAAAGGAATTTATTAGCTCACAGTTTCAGAGGCTAGAAGGCTTGCTTTTTCCTGGGGTTGGTATCTTCTGGCTGGCATGCAATCGTTGGGGATCCTTGGCTTTTCCATCACATGGAATGCATATGGCAGTGCCTTTTCCATTCTCTTCTAGGTTCTGTTGACTTCCAGCTTCTGGCTGCTCCCTGTGGCATTATTTCAGTCTGACTTTAACTCTGTTTATAAAGGTCTCCAGTAATCCTCATTAAAGCCCAAGTTAATTCAGTTAGGCCGCACTTTAACTGAACTAACCTTATCAATAGGTCCTATTTACAATGGGTTCACACCCACAGGCGTGGATTAAGTTTAAAAGAATGATTTTCTGGGGTACATAACTCCAAGCTGCCGTAGTTATTAAAAGGCTCACTTAAACTAATTTAATAACCCCCTTGGAAATAATATGATGTAGCAGTTTTCAGGAGGAGGTCAACTAGTAATTTAAAATTTTTCTGTATTTGGGTACCTACCCAACTTTGTTCATATTACTTAAATAAATCAAAACCATCTTTTAAGTTAAAAAAAAAAAACATAATAAACCTAAGTGAATCCAAAATTTGTTTTCCAAAATTACAATGTGGAAATTCATCAAAAACTAAATGAAATATTTTGAAGAAGTATGTGGAGCCAAAATAAAGCATTTGTAGCTTCACTTCTATTAAGTTATTCCTGAACTGTCTTTTAATTATTTTCTGGGAACATACAAGTCAGGTTTGAAGCAAGTAAATAATAACACTTTGTCTTTTTATGTTTTGTGTTTTCTTCCGTTTAGTGACTTGGAATAATGTCTGGATTTCTAGAAGGCCTGAGATGCTCAGAATGCATTGATTGGGGGGAAAAACGCAATACCATTGCCTCCATCACTGCTGGTGTTCTAGTGAGTGTTACCGAGGACTTGGGCCTTCGTTTTTTTTGGTGTGTTTATGTGCTTTGCATTCTGCATGATGTTTTTAAATGTGTACTGTTTATTTTATTTTTGAGCGCTGAATTTATTTGGACAAATGTTTTGTTTTGTTTTTTTTTATGATGGGGTTGAGTTAACTGGTTCCATTTTGAGGGTTGAAATTATGATTTGAAATTTGAGTAATAGATTGGTTAATTTTTTTTTAACTGCATGGTAAAATGGTATAAGATAGTACATTTTTATATTTACTTATATAAATTATGCCTCCTCTTATTAAGTACATTAAGTTAACAGAAGTGTTTAAGAAACAACCAGGTCAAAAAAATTTCAAGAAATGTGATTGCATTTCTTAATAATCTGGAGTTAACTTTATTCTCAGTCATAAAAATAAAATAGCAGGAAACTGCTCAAAATATATTGCTTAGAAGTAATTTACAGTATAAAATTCTTATTCATGTTGCAAATCCCTTGAGGGATCTGATGTTTTTGTTTTATGATTTTATGCTTCATGTGCTCTAAAGAGTGAATATTAAGTAAAAGAACAAAAAAAATTCCAAGTTTAAATATCTCATCTTAAAACTACCGTAGAAATTCTGCTCTCACAAATATCAAAAATAGTTGGAAATTTTAGTCTCTGAAGAAAATATCTTCACTACATTGAACTGAAGGTTGAAAAAAGGGGGGGGGGAATAATGCTAACCAGTAAAAATGTCATTAATAGAGTGTGGATCTGCCTATACCCAATAGAAATAATTTGAAAGGCCCGAAATAATTATTTTTAAATACTTGCTAGAAGATGGTGGTTCTCAGAGCTAACTGGGTCAGGTGTGGGGAAAGGACCACTTCCAAAATCTTCTAAGCTACTTGTTAGAATTTGATTAATATTTTAAGTTTCTGCCCAGATGATAAAATATTTATGCAATTTAATTGTGTTTTTCATTATGTGTTTGCCCATGATAATATCCAGAAACAAATTCAAATAAGATAAATTATAATCTGATACTTAAATTGAATTTAGCATCACACCTAAAACCATCTGTAGGCGGCACCATAATTCTTAGAACTAGGGACATCAAAAGGAAAAACATAACTGTAGAGCCATTACTTATTTCACAATGCCAAGAAGATAGCTAAAATTCTTGACACTTCCATCAGATGCAAAGTATTTCAAAAATAATTTGAAGTTCTTTCTTCGTTTTCAATAATAACATCTTATAATATCAACAACAGACCTCTTTGGTCAGTTAGAATAGGAGTCACTTTTTTCCTTTCTGTAACTCGTTTCTAGTTTACAAATTTAAATTATAGACTTTATTATGACAATATAAAATAATGATTAGAGTGGATTTAGAAAAGAAATGCATGTGAATAAATAGTAATTGCTGTAATATTTAAGTGTCTAATATTCAGTCAAATATTAAGCCATGTACAAGTGATGTGCAAGATACTACGTTAGAATATTTAAGAAAATTTTGAAATTCATTAGACGAGATCTCTTCATTTAGACACGTTGCTCTCTTTAGCCAGGAAGGTCTAAAATTATTGTAATTTCTTGTTGCTTTCACCTCTTGTTTTGTTTAGTTTTTTACAGGCTGGTGGATTATCATAGATGCAGCTGTTATTTATCCCTCTATGGATGAGTTCAACCACTCATACCATGCGTGTGGTGTTATAGCAACAATTGCCTTCCTAATGTAAGTGTCACTGTTACTAGTATCACTTACATAGTCACCAGACAAAAATGTTTTGCATATAATTGTGTAGCCTTAAATCTTTTAAATGCTAAAAAAGTTACATAATGGCCATAATTAAAAAGTTAAATGGTAGAAAAGGGCTTATAAAGAAAAGCAAGAAAAGCAACAGTCCTCTGTTCTATTCCTCCTTCCTTCTCTCCTTCCACTTCTACTTCCCAGCTTCTATCAAGTATCCTTTTATTTCTATACTGCCAATGATGGTAACTTCACATTTGTACTTTGTTTAAAATATTTATAAAATTTTTATATTCTGAGTGCTGACCTAGATACATGAGATACAGTAGTGAACAAAACAAGGAAAACTCTGTGCCTTCGTGGAACTTATATTCTGATGAACTAGGTAGATAGTAACTAAACAGAAATAAATTAAATACATAGTATGTTAGAAAATGATAAGTTACAGGGAAAAAAAATAAGGCAGACAGGGGAGATAGATGTCAACAGGGGGTGTAGATTTTAAATAGAGTCAAGGAAGGCCTCACCAAGAAAGTGATTTTGAATATTTATATTAATGTTTTTCATTAAATTTGGGACATTTTCTGCCATTATTTATTTGAATATTCCTTCTGCCCCTTTTTTTCTTCTCCTTCTGGGATTCCCATAATTCTTTTTTCTTTCTGTTCCTTAGCCTGAATAATTTCAATTGTCTTATATTTTAGTCTATGGATTTTTCTCTTCTCCCAGCTCCAATCTGATATTGAAACCCTCCAGGGAGTTTTTCATTTCAGTTATTGTGGTCTTCAACTTCAGTATTTCTGTTTGGTTCCTTTTTATAATTTCTGTCTCTTTATTGGGATTCTCATTTTGCTCATTTTTCACTTTCCTGGTATTCTTTAGCTCTTTGTCCATTAGGTCTTTGAATGTATTGAAGATGATTTTTAAAATTCTTTGTCTGGTATGTGTAACAGCTGATGTTCTTCATTGGTGGTTTCTGAAGTTTTATCTTGTTTCTTTGATTAGGCCATCATTTCCTGTCTCTATGTTTTGTAATCCTTTGTTAACATAATGTACATTTTATTATTTTAACATCTTAACTCTGGAATTCAGTCTCTGAGCTATCTGTTCCTTAAGTTTTTTTCCAGCTAGTGATATGACAAGATTGCATGGAATTGCAGGAGCTAACCAAAACAAACAACCAGCACAAAAAAAAAAAACACCCTTCATAGTCTGCAAATTGGCTCTGTGTTGGCTTGTACTTTCCTTCAGAGTTAATCCTTTCTACCAAGAAGATCAGCCCAAGGCAAAAGTGCAGGGTCCTCACTGTCTTTGCTGAGCATGAATATTGTCCTGGGTATGTGCTCCTGGCCTTAGTAATTCTCCCACTTACGAAGGAATCTGAATACTCCTCTTTTCCTTGTGGAATAGACTTCCCACCCCTCCTGGGTGCTCTTATTTTATGGTCCCTTGCCCCAGGCCAATTCAGTTTGATTGTTTCTAACACAGCTTTAGCTTTCTGCAAGCTACTTCTGCCTTCAGGGGAGATTGTGGGAAGGCAAGCCAGGGAGAAGTGTCCTGGTGCCATCCTTCAAGCTGCCATCCAATAGATTATCACCAGTATACATGCACTAAGAAATCACTCTGTCCCCTCTGGAACCAGGCAAGGGCCACACTATCAGAGCCTGTGGGAAGGTTGGGGGAAGGGCTAGCAGGGGTGCCTTGAGCTTTTCCTACCATTTTGTTTGTTTGCTTGTTTTTGTCCATCTCTGCAAAGTATGCTGTTGGAATTTTTATTGGGATTGTATTGAATCTGTATGTCATTTTGGGTAGAACGGACATACTAACAATATTTAGTTTTCAAATCCATGAACTCAAGTGTCCTTCCGTTTATTTCAATGTTCTTTGATTTCTTTGAGCAACGTTTTGTGGTTTTCTGTGTACAAGTCCTTCACATCTTTTGTTAGATTTATTCCTAGATATTTGATTCTTTTAGTTGGTATTATAAATGGAATTTTTTTCTTGATTTCCTACTCAGATTGCTCCTTACTAGTGTGTAGAAACACTACTGATTTTTGTGTGTTGATCTTGTATCCTGCCAGTTTGCTGAATTCTTTTATTAGCTCTAGTAGCTTTGCTGTAGATTTTTTGGGACTTCCTATATATAGGATGATGTCATCTGCCAGTAATGAAGGTTTTACTTCTCCCTTTCCAATTTAGATGCCTTTTATTTCTTTTTCTTGCCTAAATGTTCTGGCTAGAACTTCCAGCACAATATTGAATGACGGTGGTGACAGTGGGCATCCTTGTCTTGTTTCCAGAGTGTAAGCTTTCAGTCCTTCATCGTTGAGT
>PVKY010006307.1:0-16202 GCA_004027775.1 Bradypus variegatus
TGAGTCCTGTTTTCTTTCTAATTTCTCCCTATGGAAATGGGAATGTTTATCCTATGACTGTCACTCCTTTGTATATGGGAAGCAGATAACTTGGTTCTCTAGGTTTCCCAGGTCCATAGACAGTGGAATTGTACCCCAGGACTGACCATACTTATCACAGATTTTGATGAGATTTTGTACTAAGCATTGTTACTGAAATAACTTAAGGCTTTTGGGATGTTGTGATGGAAAGCATGTATTTTGTTTATAGAAAGAACATGTCTTTTTGAGGTCTAGCAGATGGAGTGTGGTGGTTTAAAGCTGTATATACCCCAGAAAAACATGTTCTTAAATTTAATGCATTCCTGTGGATGCGGACCCACTATAAGTAGGATCTTTGGAGGAGGCTACTTCAGTTAAGGTGTGACCCACCACATTCAGAATGGGTGTTAATTCTATTACTGGAGTCCTTTGTAAATGGAATGAATACACAAAGAGAGAAAGAATACATGGAAGCAAGAAGCTGAAAGCCACAAAACCCAGAAGAGAAGGGAGAGACCAGCAGACAGCAGACACTGCTACATGCCTTGCCATATGGTAGAGGAGTCAAGGATCGCCAGCAGTCAGTCTTCAGGAAGAAAGCATTGCCCTGATGATGCCTTGATTTGGACATTTTCCGAGCTTCAACTGTAAGTGAATAAATTCTTGTTTAAGCAGCCTAGGAAATTAAAACAGTCACCTTATTTTGGCATAAGGGTCTCTGTAGATTGTAAGGTAAGGCTCTCAAGATGAGATCGTCTTGGATTAGGGTGGGCCCTAAATCCAATGGTGGAGTTCCTTATAAGACACAGACACAGAGGAGAAACAGATACACTGGGAAGAAGGTGACATGAAGACAAGACGACGTGACATGAAGACAAGAAGGTGACATGAAATTCCAAGATCAGAACTGTGCTGCCTGTGCTAGTTTGCATGTATTTTGACCCCCAAAACACCATGTTCTTTGATGCAATTTTGTGGGGGCACATGTATTAGTGTTGATTAGATTGGAATCCTTTGATTGAGTGTTTCCATGGAGATGTGACACAATCAGCTGTGGGTGAGACCTTTGATTGGAGAATATCCATGGAGGTGTTACCCTATCCATTCAGGGTGGGTCTTAACTGAATCACTGGAGACCTTTAAGTGTTCACAGACAGAAGGAGTTGCTGCAGCCAAGAGGGACACTTTGAAGATTATACAGGAGCTGAGAGAGGAGCTGGAACACAACCTGGGATCAACAGGTGCCAACCATGTGTCTTCCCAGATAACAGAGGTTTTCCGGATGCCATTGTCCTTCTTTCAGTGAAGGTATACTTGTGTTGATGTTTTAATTTGGACAGTTTCATGGCCTTCAGACTGTAACCTTGTAACCAAATAAACTCCCTTTATAAAAGCCAATCCTTTTCTGGTGTTTTGCACGATGGTAGCATTAGCAAACTGGAATATGGAGTTACATGATTAACATTCTTTGGTGCTACTGGTGGGTACACTGAAGCTACTCAAGGAATGAGAGGTGGGGAAAATGGATTGGGTATCTATTTATTATTTATAACTTCTATGTGTTTGGCTATTATTCAGGGGAAATATTTTCCAAATCCAATTCTTTCACACCTAGGCCAAGGACTTTTTTGCAGACGTTTAATTTTCTCCAAGATTGCAGACTTCAGATTCCAGGACTAGGGCCTTGCCCTGGTGATATCACAGGCCTTTTCTGCTATCACCATAGTGCTCTAGAGTAGTAGTCTTTACCTTTTTTGGTTTGTGCACACCCCAAAAGAATTTTGAAATATTATGTAATTGCCCATTTCTTAAATTGACATCTAAAATTTTCAGCATGCATTTAAACAGTTGAAAATAAAACTTCCAGAGTAGTGTAAATATCAACAACAAAAAAACTGTTCCATTAGTCTTTGCAATTCAATCTAAATAGCAATTTTATACCATCATCCATTTAAAATATACATGAACAAGCTCTTTTCTAATAGGTGAGAATTTTATATAATTCTTTTTCTTTTTCCCTCAACTCATATTTCCATTCCTATTTCCCCACAAAACTTTATCTTAATATATCTTTATGCTTAAAAATAATTCTCTTCTGTGTGTTGTATTATAATTTTAATTTTCTATGAGCACAGGCTCGAAATATTAGCCAAAAACAATGCTTTTGGATTGAGTTGTCATTATAATTATTAAACACAATTAGTCAAACAATAAGTTGAATAAGAAGATTGTAATGGTTTGAAGTTGTATGTACCCCAGAACAGATCATGTTCTTAAAGCTTATCCATTCCTGAGGGTGTAAACCTATTGTGGATGGGACCTTTGGATCAGGTTATTTCAGCTGAGGCATGCCCCAGGTGGATCTTAATCCTTTTACTGGAGTTCTTTATAAGAGATGAAAAGCCAGAGAAGCTGAGAGAGAAAAGACAGAGAAGCTGAGAGAAAAGCAGACAGAAGCTGAAAACAATGAAACCCAGGAGAGAACCATCACCACATGCCAGCCACGTGTCTTGCCACGTGACAGAGGAGTCCCTGATCACCAGTAGCCAGTCTTTGGGGAGAAAGCATTGCTTGATGAGGCCTTGATTCCGGCATTTTCATGGCCTCAGAAGTGCATACTTGTAAGATAATAAATCCCCATTGTAAAAGCCAACCCATTTCTGATATATTGCATTTTGTCAGCTTTAGCAAGCTAAAACAAGGACTGTGGGGAGATGGCAGAGTGGGAAGCTTCGGGAATCAGTTACCCTATGAAAACAACTATTAAACTGGTAGGAACTGTCTGAATTAACTATTTTGGAACTCACAAGCCTGGCAAATTAGTGCTGGTTGTTGGTAGGCAGCCCTAGTTCCTCACCATGGGGCTGTCTCTACAGGACTGTTTCCATGCCCTAGTGTCACGGTGCTTGTTTCATCTTATGAATTTGAATATGTTGGAAAGCAAGTACCCAGAAGAAGAGAAAAATGAGACATCCTCCATTTTTTCATTGGATTCATGCATTCTTCTAAAAGTCATTATTTGATAACGTTTATGTTATTTAAATATCATTGGGTAAATTTGAACTCCATGGGATTTTTTCTGTGGGTTCAGCTTCTGTTGGATGACTAGCTTCATCTCCAGTTAGTCTGCTGGTTCAGACAAACGGGTCATTCCTAATGCATTAGATAATCAAAAAGTGTAAATTCACTGTGAGTGGGGTTGGAAGTATTTGTGTACCAAGATGCATGGACTGTATGGCAAAGAAACTAGAACACCAAAATTTGAAAGCCTTTACCCTCCTCTATCTTTAATTTGCTGTTTGAAGAAAAATATTTTGATAGTGTAACTAGCAGTTACCTCTGGGCCAGGTTGCAAATGAAATAAATTTTTAAGTCACTAAAATCATCTTATAAGAACAAGGTGTGTGTCTCTGACAATGCATGGCACATCTGTATTTGATCATTCATGATTTTATCTACCCTGCCTTCGTATTGAAGAGTGGCAAAAGTCTAAGGCACCTGCATACAGGTGTCCCATATATTCCCACAGTGGGGACATGACACAGCCTCAGACTCTTATCATTCTTGTACATGCAGGTCTCCGTGAAGAAGCTGGGACTCATTCACATTTCAAGTTCCAATGTCTGTGCAAACAGTGTGAGCCTAGATCTTCTGTAAATGAAGGGTGATTTTGCATTTTTTAAATTGTCTCTACCATGGATTCCCAAGCATTTTCAGCATCAAATATGAAAACATTGATGAATGAGGAGCAATCACAAAGCTGTGTGTCTGTATATAGTTCTATACAACATGTATGTTGATACCAAGTCATTATTTAAAGCACATGCCAGCAAAAGAGACCAAATTTTGAGGTCTTTTACATACAATGATGAGGTACTAAGGAGAGTTCAACTCCTACAGCTTCCTATGAAAATTAAAAAAAAATTGTTATAACTTTATACAACTCATGACTGAGTCTGGCAAATTATGTATACCTCTTATATTGATCCATCTTCTTGCCAATGGAAGAAGCCCTTCCATGGGTATGCAAGTGGGAGATGAAAATCCACATTTTAAAAGGGCAAACCGTGAATTTAAGCATGAGTGGCTGTTCTAGTTTGCCAATGCTGCTAGAATGCAAAACACCAGAGATGGATTGGCTTTTATAAAAGGGGGTTTATTTGGTTACACAGTTACAGTCTTAAGGCCATACAATGTCCAAAGTAACACATCAACAATCGGGTACCTTCACTGGAGGATGGCCAATGGTGTCTGGAAAACCTCTGTTAGCTGGGAAGGCACGTGGCTGGTGTCTGCTCCAAAGTTCTGGTTTCAAAATGGCTTTCTCCTAGGCTGCAGTTCCTCAAAAATGTCACTCTTAGTTGCTCTTGGGATATTTGTCCTTTCTCAGCTTCTCCAGAGCAAGAGTCTGCTTTCAACAGCTGTCTTCAAACTGTCTCTCATCTGCAGCTCCTGTGATTTCTTCAAAGTGTCCCTCTTGGCTGTAGCTCCTCTTCAGAATGTCACTCTCAGCTGCACTGAGTTCCTTCTGTTTGTCAGCTCATTTATGTGGCTCCACTGATCAAGGCCCACCCTTAATGGGTAGGGCCACGCCTCCATGGGAATATCTCATCAGAGTTATCACCTAACAGTTGAGTGGGGCACATTTCCATGCAAACAACCTATACCAAAGGTTACAACTTAATCCCCACTAAAATGTCTGCCCCACAAGATTGCATCAAAGAATACTGCTTTTTCTGGGGGACATAATACATTCAAACCAGCACAGTGGCCTTAATAAAGTTGTCTTTCTTTGCTGCTGTGGAAAGGATTCTAAACAGATATTTCCAAAATCTAGCATTGAATTTAGTTGTTGTTCTTACTTTCTTAAATGTTGCTGAAATTAACTCTGGATCTCTCTTGAGTCATGGAGATATTTAAAAGACACCTTGTTTGTCGAGGAAAATGAAACTGTCTCTGAGTTGCACTGTTCATTCTTTTTGTTTTAGGAGTAATATATTCAAGCAGGTTTTTTGCTTCTGACTTTGTTCTTGTCAGTTAAGTATAGCCAAACTATGTAAAGCTTACCTGTTGCATAAACAATCCAAATACATTCATGTTTAAAAGTTTGTCTTTTAACTATCAAAGGGATGTAGTTCTTGGAGATGCAAGCAGAATTCTTTGCAAACATATTTAGCACAATTTGACACAATGTCACACTGAAAACCCAGGCCACAAACATGTCTCCATGAAGTTTGGGTGTCCTCAAACAGGCAACCGTCACTCCCTCCTGAACTCTGCAACTGAATACTTGAAGTAGGACATCCACTAGGCGAAATAGGGTCCTCAAAACAGAAAAAAAAAAAAAACAAAAACTGTGTAGAGTTGGCTGTTTTACTTATGTGCAAATTTTTTCACAGGTATTGTTTTGGGATCCTCTCTTGCCTCAGTTATGTTGATGAAAAGTATTATTGATCTTACCTTTATGAGAATCTATCATCTAGTCTCTTAAAATGTTAAAACTCTGTCTAACTAGCATCTTTTCCCATTTCATGAAATATTCTCTGATGCTTGGGGGTTACAAAAAAATCCCTTTTCGTATATTAAAAATAGTCTCTGGGTTTACAACGAAGACTGTGATGTTGCAAACAGATTTCCTTTGTGCAAACTTTAACAGGTCCCCTCTAATCATAATAAAATTTAAACAAGTTTGGGCTAACATTTAGGAGAAGTTTGTATTCTTTGTGCAGAAGCAGGTTGGTACTTCATACCCCATTCAATTTTGAAGCACAGTCTCAATTTTCCATTTAATGATTTTTGTGTATCCAGTATGCAGGTTAACAGTACATCACCTTTCATTTGAAAGTGAGTTTCAGTTTGTTTTTGAAACAGTGTTTATGACAAGACCTCAATGCGTCGACCTAAGTTCTATCTGAGTTGTTTTTGTGTAAAGTGGCATTTGAATGCTGCTGGGAGTCAGTGTACCTAATTCCCCAAGAGCTGAGACCTGCGATTGATAGTGCTTCTTGTAATATTTCTTCAAGTGAGTGGTATGTGGGTTGTGATATTGATCATATGATTATGAACATCAATATGAAAAAACATAACTCAGAAACTACCAGTGGGCGTGTATTAATCAGTTGTTGTAACCTTGTGTCCACTAGCAGTACAACATATTAGGTATGTATAGTTCATAAATTTGTTATCATGTGTATGAAAAGTACTTTGTGCTGATCATCTTATTTATATTTATCAAATAAACTTTGTTTCTTTAAAAAAAAAAAGTCATGTGGAAAAGAGACCCTAGAAGATGAGAAGCCATTTTGAATGAGCTCCTAGCTGAATGCATGGTAACAGCATGAATATACCTCACCTTGATGTGGTCTAGAAGCACTGCCTGGCTGAGCCCAGTTAACCCACACAGTTGTAGAAAATAATAGACATTGTTATTTTAAACCACTAACTCTTGGGGTGGTTTGTGATGTGGAAATAGGTAACTGAAACAGAGGTCATTTATTCTAACCCCCTTGTTTTACTAAGGAATATCCAAGGTCCAGAAAGGGAAAAGAACCTGGTGAAATTCATATAGCAGTTCAGTGGCAATACCTTTCCAATTCTGTGCTCTTTCTTCCTATTGCTTTCTTTCAGTTCTATAGGGGGAAAGCACCAGATAAATCTATGCAACTTCAAACCCTACCCACAGGAATTTGTACTGCGTCCTACATGCATACAAATTACTGTAATAACTTGGTCCTTGGAAAGGGAAAGATTCCTTAGGTCTTCCAGTCCCCTCTCCTTATAGGTTGCAGAGAAGGCAAAAACATTGGAGAAAGAGAAAAGCAGCCTCTAACAGTTGGAAGCTGGGACTGGTACAATTAGCCAGGCTGTAACGTTACTAGATGATAGTCTGGCAATCCCAGGTAGGCTTTGTGTTCTGTTGAACCTAAACAATTTGACAGAATATCAGCATCGGATGAGGCCATTCTGTAACCATGTTAGATCAAGACAGAAACAAGAGAACATTCCATAATCATGTCTGAACACAGATAAAACAAGAACATTGTTCAAACCACAAAAATGACTAAACAGCTCCCATCTTGGCTAATATGAGGGTCTGCTGCTTCTTCATCAATTACAGCTTTCACCTCAGTCTAGTCTTCCATCCTTGCATATAAGATTTATTGAGATGCCCAGTCATAGAATTAACCTCATTTCTTGACAGCATCCAATCCAGAGGAAAGACCCTGCTTCCTTAAACCCTCCCCCAAATCACCTAAAACAACTTTTACCGAGAAGCCTTGCATTTCCTCCCCGTGTGCAGACCCCTTTGCTGAGGTCTGTACACCCAAGGTGTTCAACTGTGAGTTCCTGATGGTCTGTGGCTACAGAGCACTAACAGACCTGACAAAGTACACAGAGTTGGAGGCAGAGTTCACTAGGAGTCTCCAAGTCTCCAGCTATCTTCTTTCCTTTATCACTTCTCACTCTTGTGATTCCTATCTGTGTCCGTCCCCCGATCCCCCTGAATTAAGCTTCAAGAGAACAGGCTCCGTCTGTCATGTTTAAAGCTGATTCCCAGTGCCTAGAGTGGAGCCCAGTAGAGGCTGGTAGTTTAAAAAACTGGATATTTTCTGAACGAATGAATGAGCCAGCGGGGATCAATATTCACAGGTTCCCTTTCATCTCTCCGTTTCTTCCAGTTCGTGTTGTATTCAGGTAGCACCACGGCACATCTTCATGAACCTTCTCGTCCCCAACTAAATCTTCAAATCCCTCACTCCTACGAGGACCAAGCTCCCAGAGCCTCCTCCCTCGCCTCAGCTTCTCTCGCTCACCAGTCCCTCCCACAGTTGAACCCCAAGGACAGCATCCTTTCTCAGCGTATTCCAGAATAATTCTGTCTTCAACATCTGTTCCTACCACCTCCCAAGCCAGCGGACCTGCCGCCCGGCTACCTAAGCGTCCAGCGGCCACTGCGGCTACCGAACGCGCATGTGCGGAAATCGGGCTCTCACGCAGGATCTCTGACAAGTGAGGAGTTGCTCTAGAGTTTCCGTCCCGGTCTGGACAAGCCTTGGGCTGCCAGGAAATCAGGAGAAAGTAGCCGGAAGGAGCGGCCCTGCGCAGGGTTTTCTGGGACATGTAGTCCGGCGTCCTCAAGGCTCCACGCGGAGTGAATTCTTATTCCTCAGGTCTGCGAGTCTAGCTTCACAGTCCAGCGCTACTTTCAGCCCGGAATTCACCTTTGGGCTACTAGGAGAGTTTGGGCTGGTGCCGGCTTCCCGTTCCCACAACGCTCTGCGGAGTCCGAGGCGCCTGCTGGGAGCTGTAGTTCCCGCTCTGCGTACTGCGTTCGCGGAGGGAGAGGGCGGAGCTGCCGGCGGCCCGGGCGGGCTGGCAGCTAGAGTGGGTGCGATAGCCGCCTTCGCCTCTGCCGCCTCCGCCGTCGCCTCCTCCGCCGGAGCTGTTCGCTGCTGCGCGGGGAGAGCGAGGCGGGGCCGCCGGGGCCGCCATGGAGCCCGACTCGGTGATTGAGGACAAGACCATCGAGCTCATGGTGAGTGCGGCCCGCTGGACCGTCCGTTTTTCCGTCCGTCCGTCCCCGGGACGGGCCTGCCCATCTCAACGTCCGGCGCGAGGCCGGCCCTGGTCCTTTTCCGCTGCCTGGGCCGCGACATGGGCTCCCCAGTTTTTCCTGGCATCGGGCCCTGCGTAGCTACTCGGAATCCCTTGAGATCCTCGGCCGGCCCTGGCTGGCCCCCCCCTCGATGCCGCTTAGTTCTCCCCCTCCCCTTGTCCCATCTCCGGGCCCATCTGCGGGAAGACCGCTCGCTTTTGCTCTGGCCTTAGCTCACATTCGCCCTAGCATCTCGTTCTCCTTCTCTTGGAAGGGGGATCCCCCCCCCCATTTCTCCGGCCCAGGCCTGCACCGCGCTTCAAAGCCCCACTCAGGCCGAGTGAGTGGTGGTGGGAGGGGGTACGGAGGAGATGGGTCAGGGCCCCCTCGCCTCCGCGTCCTGGGAGGGTTCTCAACACCTTCTCCCCAATCTGGGGCCGCGTGGATGCCGGAGTAAGCCTTACGGGGCTGGGGGTGGGGGGGTGGGGAGCTGTCGGGTTTGAGGCTGTGTCGGATAGGCGGCCTCTTTCCCGGGCTCCTGTGGTGTCCGGCTTCTTGGACAAAGGGTTTCCTACCCTGCCGAGAGAGATGTATGCATGGCAAGGCCTCAGGTACTCAGGATTCCATTCCCCAGGAAAGGAAAACCGTAACTTCACGTTTTCCGGAGCTGCTTTGCGATTTGGGGAGGAGGGATCCGTCCTTATTCCTGCCACCAGTTTTTCTTCCAAAAAAAAAAAAAAAAAAAAAAAAGGAGAGTCCTTGGCCGCTGGGGAAGTGGGGAAGTGCTCACTCTTCTGTTATAAACCGTTTGTAGCCAGGTCAGACTCCCTGGCCCATGGACACCTCCAACCCCTTTCTGTCTTAGAAGGGGCTTTTTAGGAACGAGACCTTGAGAGAGTGGTTAGTAGAAGTGAGGAATTTGCTTATTGTTGGATGACTTGATGGAAGTAATAAAACATGGCAGGTATTACCTGCTAATCTGAACATTAGGGAAATCAAACTGGGCTTTTGGAGAGTTGGGGGCAGGAAGTCTTCGCTTCGGCAAATGGACATGCCCAGGGTTTCTTCCTCTAGAAACCTTGACAGTTTCTTGGTATCTCTTCTAACACAGTAACAACTATTCCAGGGTTGGGAGAAAAGGTGAAAGAATCTACTTAACCCAGCAGAATATTTTCCTAGCGAGATTTTCTCCAGTGTGAAAATGTTTATTGAGTCAGTGATTCCACTGGGTAGGGTCGGTGACATCAGAGCCACTTCCCCCATTTAATGCTATAAATAATAAATGGTGACACTGAAAGTCTGTTGGGTAGCTGCATGGTTTCTGTGGATGATGGTGTCTGGGGAGTTGAGATGCACGTTTTAAAAATGGAAGTACAATAGCATAAATACAGAGGCAGCTTAATATTTGCTGTTCTTTGCATAATTTACAGAACTGGACTTCCCCAGCATTCTTGAAAACTAGAAAAAAAAAATAAACCCTGGGAGTTTCTGATATTTGTATGTGTAGTTGATTGTTTTCAAAGGAATACTGTCACTTGTGAGTTTTCATTTTATTTTCGTTTGTGAGTTTATTTTATTTTCATTTGTAGAGTAATTTTTCCTTTTCAGGATAATTTATCTGACTGTTGTAGTCAAGTCTTTGCTATTTTGCAGCGTTTGTAGTGGATTATTTTGGTTAATTTGGTAAAATACCTCACATGGGATTACATATATGGTATATATTCTTAAGGATGTACTTACATAATGTATATACTTACAACAGGAGGAATACATTATATTGAAAAATTATATCATTGGTACTTCTTTGAAATTGGCTATTCTGAGCTCCTTCCATTTTCATTTATTAAAAAATAACTGATTTCATTTTAAAAGAATTGGAAGAAATACAGTAAAATGCAATTTGATGTCTTTGAGTGTGTGGAAAAAAATTTCAGGCCTAAATTTTCTGGCTTCCTATGCTCATAATTTAAAAAGTTTTAATATTACATGATAGTACTTGTCTCTGATCTGAAAACACATTTCAGCTTTTCAAGGACATTATAAACTGGAATTCTTAGAAAATTAAACAGTTCAGTGGTTATGATCAGTTTTAAAATGTCTTCTCCTGTCAGTTTAGACCCTTAAACAAACCGTTCCCATAAAGAGATACGTAGATAACACAAGATGTTTAACTGCTGATTAAGTATAGGATCAAATGCAGGAATGATAATACCTTAAAAACTAATTGCATGTGGTTTTCTGTATTCACTGCATTTTAATTACAGTTTCCAAAACTAGGTTAAAATTTTTTTTTTTTTACATTGGATTCAAAGTAACATGATTGAAGGAGAGGAAGAGGTTAAACTGATGGTATTTTGAGAACCTAAAGCATGAACTGTTTTAGATTTTATGAGTCATCTTCAGTACTCAAATATTTGTGATAGTGCTGCTTGTACCAGTTCAGTAGTTAATAGTTAACAAGGTAATTGCCATTTGATATTCAAGAGCATGCTGTATTAAAAGAAGCAAACAGACTTTTTGGGTATCTCTAGCTCTTAATCTTCATCCCTCTACTTCCTTTGATTTTGGTTGCACTTTTGTTAAGTACTAGGAAATAAAGCTGGTGATGGCAGAATAATTAAATCTCCAAAACATAACTCCTATTGTGACTACTACTCCTACTTAAGGCCTGGGCCCACAAAGGGTTCTTCTCCATCTGACCTGCATAGGGTACAAACTTTAACAAAGGCTATTATCTCTTGATTGAGATGACTGAATATGCCCAGTGCTGATGATGAATAATTTAACTACTAAATGACCTTCATGACCTACCTAGTTAGTGAGCCTGGTTTTCATACTTACAGTTTTTGATAAAAGCAGCTTTATTATTAATGAGGTAGAAAAGTAGTAATCCATTTTAGAAATATACAAAGTTTACCAGACAACATCTTATATATAGCCTCCCTGGAAAGAGTAAAAACTGTATATTTCATACCATACAGTATTTATTAATTTTTGAGTTAAGCATATCAGTTGATGTTCAGGCACTCATCACTAGAAAGCACTCGTGAGAGCTGTTGATTGGAAAAGAAAGATGGTTAGTCCCCCCCCAGAAGATAGCCAGGTGGTGATGTTAAAATCTTAGAAAAGATAATCCGGCTCCTCTCTGAGCATGAGGGAGCAAAATTAATCGGCTGTTTTACCCTGTTGTTAGCTGTTGAATGAGTCCCCTCTTTACTAAGTGACATTGAATGAGTCATTTTCCTCCTGTCTTATCTCTAAGCAGCAATATTACTTGTTGAAAGAAGTAATATAGGTAAAATACATAGGGCCTTATTAAGAAGATGTGATAAAATGCTATTTTTAGAGCCATTGGAGTACCGGCAGGCAACAAGGCCAGAAAACTAAGTGAAGTTATTGGAAAATTTTCTCTTCTTTTTCTTTTTGGATCTTTCTTCCTCCTTCCTTTAATTTTTTTTTTTTTAATGTGGGGTAAGTGACATTGTTAAATGACTCCATCAAGAAATTGGTTCTTTGTCACCATTACTTGTCCTCATCTACCTCTAATGATGTGCTAATTTACCAAGTGTAGATTAAATGGAAGCCAATCTAAGTAGAGTCCAAGTGAAATGTGATAGCAGATACCATCTTGTTTTTATAACTATAGCACTTCCTACATGATAATCATTTTTATATGAAATCAATGAATTTTAGCTCTTTGTATTTATCTTATGGCACTTAACACATTCCAGGCTTGTATTATAGTTACCTGTTTGTCTCCTCTATTAAAAGATAGACTCAAGGGAAGGAATGGTTACTCATCTTCTCATGGCACGCAGCTCTTTCACACAGTGTCTTTTTGTATGCAGTAAGGTGGTCAGTAAGTGTTGAGTTGGATTTTCCTGTTGATTCTACACATTTTTCTGCCTGTGTCTTAACCATCTCCTTTTCTGGAAATTCTTACCCACTCTCCTAACTCTCACAGTACTCTGTTCCTCGTTCTTGTGGGACTTACCATACCTTCCTGCTTGTTATTAAAACATGTCTAATCTTCTTTTCCAGAGGCCATATCTGATTGCCCTTTGAATCCTTCACAATGCCTTGCATGTGGATGCCCAATAGATTTATTGATTAAATTAATGTTCAGTATTTTTTTCTTGCTGTGAAACTTTTGAAAGATTTCCCTTCATTTGACCTTAAGGCAAAGGTGGAGAGGAATAGAGGAGAAGGACTGGTAAGGGGGAAGAGGAGGCTTGGTGTGTGGCACATACCCATAGACATTTTAACCATTATTTGCAGACCTTTTTGTATGTTCAGATTAATTGGCATGCATCCCAGAGTGCAAAGTGTTGAGGAGACTAAATTCCTTTCCTGTCTGCTGGTGTGCATTTGCCAAGCAGTTGATAGGTTCTAAAGATTCTATTACCTTAGAAAAGTGTGACTTAGAGAGGGCCTGGGCTTTTATTTAGGGTTGAAACACCTGAGTTTGTATCCCAGCTCTTATCACTGGCTAGCTGTTTGACATTAAGAAAATTAGCCTTTCCTGAGGTATGGTTTCATTTTCCATAAAATAAGAGAATTTAGGGATTGCTCTGGGTTATTGGGAGAATTATGAGAGACATATGGGAAAGGACCTTGCAGAAGCTTGTCTTTCAGCAAGTGCTTGCCATTCTAACTTTCCCAAGTATAGGGACCATGTTTTGTAAAGCAAAAACAAGACAGATGGCGTGAAAAGGGTTTAATTTTTTCCCCTGAGTTGTGGATGTATTTATTTGTGAAGCTTTACAGAGGACTGAATTCAGTAGCGTTTAGCCATATATTTAATGAGCTGTTTTTGGATGAAATGATGAAATCTTACAGAATCAGTACTGTATTGGAAAATCCAGGACTTGCTGGTAGAATTACTAATACTTACCAATTTATCATAATTATACTTGTGCTTTAACTGCAGAGGGAACCCACCCAGCCCTGTTTTAAGTATCCTGGTAGAAGTACTGGTCATTAGTTGATGTTAACATGGAGCATTGTGATATGTGTTTGATTGGTTTAGTTTAGACTGAGAAATGATGGTTTTTGAATTTTTATTCTTGTTTTAAGACAGCTGATGATTTTGAGCTTTACCAGAATAAGCAGTGAGTATTGATGCAAGATTTCCTCCTGAGTTGTTTTGTTGTCCATTAAATTAGTTGACAAAGGGTGACCAAACCTGTTGGTCAAGAATGTGCATGTTACCTTCTGCTTAGTTTCTGCTGATCACAATTGCTTACCAGGAAGTTTGTCTTTGTAGGCAAATGAGGCAGAAATGAGGAAGACCTGACAATCCAGTAGGGTATCTCTAAGCTGTAGTGTATTATTGTTTTAACAAAACTGAAAGATTGCAGAGTTCTGTGATGTCAGAAGGAAGCATTTGTAGGAAATTCCCTCTCAGGGTTAGTCAACAATGAAGACCTTACTAGAATGGAAAACTGGAAAGTAGAAACAGTGGGGCATGAAAATGAAAAATGGAAAGAAAAAAAAATCTTTGTGAGATGTGCAAATATAAGTGTAATGAATGCAGGGAGCTGTTCTTTAATAGAAAGCCTCTGATGCACAGCAGAAAAAGAAAAATCAAGTGAAGGCTCTACTCTTACGAAAAAGGAACCTGAGTATTTATTTACTTATTTATCTGTTTATTTATTTGTAAATTGAAAGCATTTAGCTAGTTTTGGAACTGATAATAAAATTTATTTTGGTTATGTGAAATGACACTCCTGGTTGGGCATCTCTTAATCTTTGTATCTCTAGCTTAAGGCCTGCCACCTATTAGCCATTCCATAAATGTTTATTTGTAGGGAAAGGGGAAAGTTAGATCCACTAGTACAGCGAAAGGGCCTGAGCATTCAAGAGGTCCAGAAGTGGGTCCATTACTTTAAGTTGTGTTTTGCTATAACTTGGTCTGCATTTTGATTATAAGAGTAAGTTATACTTTGAAAAAGAGAGTATTGTTTTAGCAGTTAGCTGCTAGCCACAGCTCCCTAGCTAACTTTGATCAAATTTGGGTTTCCAATTTATTCTTAGGCTCCAGAATAATATCACTTAATGGGAAAATCTTGAGCCCTTGTTATTTGCTCAGGATTTTACTTATGTGATCTCTCTTAAGTTGTGGGTCTTAAAATATTTCCATCCAATTGTTATGATAAGGCTAATCATAGGCTGGTATTTTAGTCACTTCAGTTGCTTTACCTACAACGTGAAAAATCAGCATCCTTAGTCATTGCCTGTGTATTGTTAACAAATCTTGAAATTTAAAAATTATTTGGTTGGTTTCAGTTGTATCTGAGATTATCATGGACACAATCTTTGTTGCTAAACACAAAGACTACTTGTGTGTCATTGTTGTATGTTTTGTTTCAACGTTAAAATTGTGGGTCTTAGAATTACATGACTCTTTGTCAGTGAAATACCTTTTTTAAGTGGCCAGATCTACAGAGTTAGCTCTTTAAGAATGACTCAACTGTTCAGTTGTCATTCAGCTAGGCTGAAATGGGCATTCATCTGTATTTTTGTAGCTCTCCATTCTGACGTTAATTAACTTAGGAGCTTTTAGTGTGAGGCTTAGTTCTCCTGCCCCAGAGATCATACTATTTCTGACCTGACCCTTGGATTTGGGAGATAGTAGTGATCTTTGAAAAGGGCATGGGCTCGTCTATCACTTAGTAGATGTGGGACTTTGGGCAAGCTTTTTTTTCCCTTTCATTTCTCTTTTGAGAATTAATAGGGGAAGTGAATGTAAAAGATCTGGTTCATTAGCACATTAGTAGCCCTTCAATAAAGGTAGGTATTATTATAATTACTGCAGGGACATTTTGGCAGTAGTGAGTAAATTGAGGAAGTAGCAAATTAATATGTAAATAAGTTCACAGTCTTGATTAAAAATTTTTTTTTAATCTATGCTGTCTCGTCTGTTGAATGCTTTTTTTCTCTTCCTTATCACTTAAAATTGGCAAATTATGAAAGTTGGTATGGTAGAAAATGTTGATACAATGTGGACTGGGCTTATGTATTTAAAGGTGTTAGCTAGTAAATTGTTTCTTAGTGTTGTTATTTTCCCTAGATTACCCAGTGGCTGGTTATTGTGGGGGATTAGTCTTTATCAAATCTGAAGTTCACGTGTTTCAAAATGTCCAAGGTTTCAGCTCAGAGAAGAGGATTTGGGTAATGTATAGATCTGAAGTTTTATATGTAGCAAACCAAAAGATTTCTTGTTAGGTACTTAAATAAATATCTCCTTTGGTAGACTTTTGAGTCCTCCCATAGTAATTTTGGCTGACACACTAATTTTGGAATGGTGGATGAACTGTCTTAGAAAATGGAAAAGGAAGTTCACTGTAGCTGAATAGTCTGGGACAATTTATTTGGATGGTAGGGTAAGTTTTTAGCTGCTCTCCTTTGTAAATTGCATGTTCTTTATCATGAATAAATATTAATATGAGGGATGTTTCATTCTTTGCGATGTAGATTTTCCTAGTCTTCTCTCAACATAGAGATGAGGAATATAGACGCAGACCTTTCATGCCAAATGGCTGACTTAGGGGTTGTAACTTCTTTTCTGTGCCTCAGATCCACC
>PVKY010006308.1:0-16153 GCA_004027775.1 Bradypus variegatus
GGATCCCGGCCGAAGCCCGGGCGCCGAGGCCGAGGAGCGAGTGATGCGGCTGTGCGAGAAGGTGGAGAGAAAGGCCCTGGAGGCCGCGCTGATGGGGAAGCGGATAGTGGAGATCCACCAGCAGATAGACCGCTACGAATGCTACTGAAGCCCTCGGGAGCGGGTGAGTCACGGTCCGAAAGGGTGAGCGGGCAGCCGGGCAGCCGGGGACAGCTGGATTGTTGGGACAGCCGCTTCTAACGTTCTCCCTGCATCTCCGGTTTAGTGCTTTAAGACTCGGCAATGGGAGGAAGGCTGGGCGAAAGGGGAGGGTAAACCTAGCAAAGCTTTAACTTAGGAGTTGTCGTTGTACATATTTTTTTTAACCCCTGTAATGAGAAGGAAATAATTTTAGTTCCGTGAAACGTAAAGCCCATTTCTGGTAAAATATTTGCAGAATGGAGACTTCATTAATTAAGGGGCAAAATTCTAGCCATAGACGAAAAGGGGGGTGGGGGTGGGGGAAAATGAGAAGCTGTAAAACAGGTACATTATGGACATTTGTAAATGTTCTTAAGAAATTGGAAAATTTTATATAACCTTTCTGCAAGTGGTAGCATTTTGTACAGGTGTTTGGGTTGGTTTGACTCCAGGATATGGGAATCCCAATTTGCAGTGTTATGAATTTCCCCACTTGTACTCTAGGTTCCAGGCTGATGGACTCTTTTCCGCTAGTAAGGAGAACTGACTTCTTGGAGAGGCTGACACCTGAGAGCCTTTAGTTTTCTCCCCTTTATTTTTCAATTTGCATTTCACCACGTTAAGCATTATATTTTTAGTACCATCTTGTTGGATAACTTCAGTGTTAGATTATGAGATGCAGCCTTACACTAACAAGCGCCTTCAGTTGGGACAGCCTTTAATTAAATGCTCTTACATAAAGAAAAGAGGTCCTAGATTCCTAGGCAGTAAGCTGCTGCCATGGTCATATTTGTAACTGAGGTTTCATTATGTTTTTGTTTTTGTTTTTTAATTTGGGAGGCATACCCTTGTGCTTTGCTATTTTTTTATGCTTCCTGAAATTTGGGGATCCATGAGAGACTTGCGGTCAGTGTCCTCCACGAGAGAAGCTGCAGCGGCTGAATCAAAAACCCAAGCTCCAGTCAAGGGTGTGGATGTGACAACTCTGCCTAAGATTGAGAAGGCCCAGAGGACAGATGGACGTGGAGAGTGGAGGTGTATGAATTTGGGAACTCTGCAGTTATCAAATCAAAGGAGGAGAGCTGTATTTTTTTTCCTTTTTTGCGGAAATGTAGTATTTCTGTGGCATGTTAACTGGTGCACATCATGTAACCTGTCTGGTGAGTAACCTAGAATAGGGGGTGAGTTCTAGGTATGTGGATAGGCTTACTTTGGGGTAAACTTATTTGCTGTAATAGATGATGCATTGTGGAGGCTTCTTTGTAACAAGTGCACATGACCTCTGCAGGGGCCCAGAGGGGTTGGGGAAGATATGAGTGGGGCTGGCCACGTCAAGCAGCATCTTTTAGGCTCTGATGATGTCCAGCCTAGGTCATCAGAATCCAGACCCCACAGGGATGGAGGCAACACCTCTCTAGCTTGTTATAGCAAAGCTTGTTTGCTTGAGAAGACAAAAGCAGAAAGTCGATTTTTAGAATCTTTGTGTCAATGACCAAAGCCCTTGACTTGGCCAGGAAAAGGTGAGGTAAATAAATGTTTTTCATAATGGAAGTTTCTTCTTGATTGTCATTATTGTCAAGGGGGTGAACTCTGCTGAAGTAGGAGGTGTTTGGGAGCATGGAGCTGGAGGGAGGTTTGATCTGTAGTTTCTGAAGTGGGGGTGGGAAGGATGAAGAGCAGTTCTCTGATCAGCGGGGGCCTCAGGAAAGCCCCTGGTCGGGCCCTGCCTGCCGGGAGCTCAGGTTCAGGCCGTCGCTTCATAGTGCTGGCTGTGCCCGTGTGCTGATCCAGGCTATGCTAGGCACAAGGACTTTCAAGAAGAGAACACCTGCGGAGGTGGGGATACGTCAGGAAACAGCATAGTGCACTGGGATCTGATATTTGTCAGGTGCTTAGAGCAGTACCTGACCGTACTAAGAACTACATGTGTAGCTTTTAAATAAATAATGTCCAGATGAGAGGAGAACAAGAACAGCATGTGTCAGATAATATATATCCAATAGTGGTAAGTTCTACAGAAGAAAATAAAATGGGGCATTGGGGGGGTAGGGGGTGGGTGGGGACAGGGATTGCTATTTAATATAGGGTGGTCAGGTGACATCTCTGAAATGGTGACATTTGAGCACAGACGGATCTGTGGAATATACAGGGGGATATCTGGGGAAGGAGGGTCGGAGGCAGCTGCGACAATGAGGGCAAAGAGGTGATAGCTTGGGCGGTGGGTACAGGAGCAGCCTGAGGCCCCAGTTGCTGGGCACTTGTGCAAGAGAGAAAGTGGTCTGTGATGAGGTCAGAGGGGTTGTCACCCTGACTGTGAAAGGCCTGGGAGGCGGTCAAGGGTTTTAAGCAGAGGAGTGACAGGAGGTGACCTTATATTTTAAGATGCTCATTCCAACTGCCTGTTGAGAGCTGACAGTGGAGGCAGAGCAGGCTGAGAGCTGGAGGCACCCAGCAGAGCTGGTGGAGCTTGGAGTGGAGGCGGTGCTCAGCACACCGGGCTGGGTCCTTTGTAGGTCTTGCTGACAGGATTTGCTTAAGGGCTGGATGTGGGTGTGAGAATTCTGGGGTGATTCTGAAGGTTATGGCCTGAACATCTGTAGAAGGTGGTCTTGTAATCTGTCACATGAACTCTCAGAGTGCAAGTTGGCCCAGCGAGTAATGCGGCTGGGGCTACCAGAGTCAGCTAGCACTGTTGCCATCTGGACAGCCTGGTTTACATGGTGCTTGCTGGGAGCCCCGAGGAGGGTGTCATCTGAGCACTGGGAAGTGGGAGAAAGCGTTTCAGAGTGAGTGACTTTTGCTTTGATCCCAGAGGCATCCCAAGCTGCATCCCAGGTATGGGGAACAGCAAAAGGAACGGCTGGGGTTCTGGACTGGCCCCCTTGCTTGCGCAGTCCTGGAGAGGCCAGCAGCAGGTAGATACCTGGTGCGGTGGAGAGGGGGTGGCAGTCGGGGAGGCAGGAGTTAGGGGTGTGGGGTCTGCATATGACTTCGGGATCTGAGCTTGCTGTCCATGCTTCTCTATCTGGGGTCTCTGTGCTCTGGGGTGCGCCCAGGTGTGCTGAAGAGCACCTGATGCTGAGGGATGTGTTGGTGCGTTCTCAATGGCCGATTTACTTAGATGCTTAATGGGAAAAATCTTATTTAGTTTTTGAAATGAAATACCAGTGGCCAAAGAAATTGCACGCTTGGAGTGGCTGCTTCTGCCTCAGGCACATGCCCTTGGAGCAGGGCTGTCCAGACTTTAGTGTGCATCTGGATGAGCTGAATCAGATTCTGATCCTCTAGTCCATGTCCTGAGACTCTGCATTTTTAACAAGCTCTCAGGTGATCTCTGCTTCTGGTCCAGGGACCATGCTCTTGAGTAGCAACACCCTCTGAGGCTGAGGGTGGATTGCTGAGAACCTTTGAGAAGCAGAGTGATGGGGAACATGGAAAGATTTTGAGCAGTTCAGCACCACCGATTTCTGTGCTTCAGGAAAATGGATGTGGAGTTGTGGGGAATGGACTGGGCAAGAGTGTGAAATGAGTTTGGGGGTGTCGTCATTTCTCTTCCGTGCTGCGAACACCTGTGTCACTTCGACTCCCTTTCCTGCCTGTGATGTCCGTCAGAGTTGCCGCTGCTACAGCCAGTTTCCAATCCAGCCCTGTCCTCCAGGTCCGCGCTCCTAGCTTATTAGCATTAGAGGGGCCACTGTGGATAGCAGCTGGACAGGGGCGGGGTTGCGACCTGAGGGTCTGTCAGTCTCCCCGGCAGCCCCAACCTCTCTCCCAGGCTGTACCCCAGAGGCTGGGCCACAGGTGATTTGTTCAGGAGTGCCAAGGGGAGAAAATGGAGGAAATCCTTTGGAACTCTTTGCTTATGAATATTGTGTTTCTGTTGAGGCAAGCATCTTTTTGTGAAAAGAAATACATCCCCTTTTTAAGCAGTGATAGGATTGTTACATTGCTTTCAGCAAACCCCTAAAGAAGGAAATCAATCTGTAGGATGTAAACAGGATGAGTATGTCAGTCTAAGGGGGCCGAAAAGGGAAGCAGTGTAATTAATTCTGTTTCTTTGTCACCTCACAGCTGAATTCCTGTCACTCCTAGCCAGTATCAAGACGTGCAAATGAGAAAAGTCTGTTACAAGAATCTACTTGGGATTGAACACTTAACAAACCTCCTTTCATTTATTTTCACAAATTTCAGAGCTCAGTTATTATCCTCATTGTTTAGGTGAGGGCACTTGGGCTGGGGGAAGAAAAACACCTCAAAAACATGCCCAGGGCACTGGCTGACTCCAGAATGCCTTCCTCACCCTTGAGTTGGCAGCACCTTGCTGTTACCTCTCCTCCTCCCCGTGACCAGTTTTCTAAATAATGGTTCAAAATGCTGAACATGACGGTTGCAGTGACTAGCAGAGGCGTGAGTTTCTGGCCTAGGATGTTCCAAGATGGGTTTGCCGTAGTTGACCATCTCCAGACTGGGGCGAGGTAGGTGGAGTCACTGGGGTGGGTGCGATGAGGGAGCCTGCGAGCAGGCGGCCACCCTTCTGCTCACGTCCCACGTTCCAGATGTCTTCCTCTGAGTAGTTGATTTCATGGATAGATTCACTTGTTTGTTCATTTATTTACTCAACAAATATTTTGCCAATGACACTGAAGAGCAGTTGGCTCCCTGGCAGTTGAGTTATTTGGGCATCTTTTGGATATTTATGTATCGAATGCCTAAGCCCTGGATTAGACATTGTAGTCATGACTGTTAACACAGTTGCTGCTTCAGAAGGCTTCCACCCTAGTGGGTGAGATGGTCAGTTTAACAGATCCCACGTGTGGGGTCAAAAGTGCTGGGATTGAGGTAAGCCCAGGGGCTGGGGGCACATGGAGGTGGTAGTTGACCCAACCAGGGGAACTGGGGAAGGTTCCCAGAGGAATCACAGTGTGCGCTATGATGGAAGTGCTGTGGGGGGATGGGGTGGAGGGAGGGCTGGGTGTGGAGAAAATCCAATCCACCTGCCCCACCCCCAGTCAGTAGAGCACCCCTGCAGCTGGGCCTCTGCCTCTGGGTGTTTCCTCAGCTAAGCTGACCCCCTGGCTGAAGGCACTTTGGATCTTGGACACCATGATGGTAAACTGGCAGGAGACAAGGTCATGAAATTTGCCCCCTGGAAACCAGGACAATGTCAGGCATCTGAGCTAGGGAAGAGCTCCTGACTCTGCTGGAGGTTCAGCTCCTGAGGACGGCACACGAAGACTTGGGGTGGGGTCAGGAGGGTTGGGTTCCACTCCTGGCTCTGCTGCTCACTCACTGTATGACCTTGGGTAAGTGACTCTCTCTGGGCCACCAAAAAATGGACTGTCTTGTCTCTCAGTTTCCATGGATCCCTACCATTCTGTTTAACTTGGTATCATGTCAAGTACCTACCACCTCTTGGACAGTTTTACCTCAGAACCTTGAGACGACACTTGGAGGAAAAGGGTCTCAGGCCCTTTCAAACTCTTGGAATTGAATTTTGTGGTGCAGTTACACTAGCATTTCCAAATAGGTCCTCTTTGCACTAAAGAGTCTCCTTAGCCAGCAGAAGACACCTGGGTTCCAGAGAGGCCCTGAGACATGCCCTCCAGCTAGAGAAAAACTACTGAACACAGATCTGTCTTTGATCTTCCTGCCCCTGGGCATCTGGTAACATTCTCGGGGCGTCAAATGCATCCTGACATTGAGTCAGTGCACTGGGCACTCTTACCATTTATCGGGGTGGGTAAGTCACATTTTGCCTGATGATGTAACCACCTCTGGGTTGCATGTGGGGATGAAAAGTTCCCTGGTGCGGTCCCTTAAATCGTGGGTGTGTGACGAAGCCCTCCTGCTACCTGCTGGCTCTATCAGGTACCACAGCGGTGTGCTGAACTCTCCCAGGGCACTGGTGCCTTGGCCAGTTTCTCTTTGTTCTCTTGTTGTTTTTTTTTTTAGACAGTCTCTGAGGCTCTGCCGGTGAGTGCGTGCATAAAGTTGAGAAATACGCTGTGTTCCTGTTAAGTTGAAACTTTTACTATGTCGTGACCCTCTACTAATACTTTTTGCCTTTAAGTGTACTTCATCTGGCCTATCTGTAAGATAAGCTCCCCAGCTCTCCTTTGGTTAGTAGTTGAAGGTCTTTATACTGTTACTTCATTTGCAACTTTCTGTGCCCTTCTGTTTTAAGAGTGTCTCTCTAAAAGATTTGTTTTTTTTATAAAGTCAACAATCTTTGTCTTTTAATGTGAAAATTTAGTACTTTTATTGTAATTGCTAATATATTTGAATGTATTTCTACCATATTATTTTGACCTGTTCACCTTTTTCCTTTTCCTTTTATTCTTCCTTTCTTGCCTTATTATGGATTAAAGAGGCTTTAAATTCTCTTTTTCTCTATTATTTTAAAAGTTGTATACTCTGTTACTTTAATTATTCCCTTCAAAATGTTAACATGCCAAATTAGCTTACCAAAAATGAAAGTTTATTAGTATTTTTACCCTCCTCCCTAAAATCTACAAGCATCTAAGAACTTTTATGCTGATTTTAAAAATCTGACACATTAGAAATAAGTTGACATTTTATATAATCCATTTTTATTTATGTTTACTCACATACTGGTCAGTTTCTTTGCACCTACTCCTTCCCCCGGGATCATCAGACTTCACCCTGAAATACGGAGTTGAGAATTACCTTTTGTGAGGAGTGACGATGGTGAACCTCCTCAATTTTTCTTTCCCTGCTTTCTTGAAAGATGGTTTTGCTGGGTATACCATTTTAGGTTGACAATTATTGTCTCTTGACATCTTTAAGATACTATTTCATGGATTCTGGTATCTCTGATTGAGAAGTCATCTGTTGTTTCAGTTTTAGGCCCTGAGAGTAAAACCCAGATTCTGGACCAAAGAGTGCAGAGGCCTGAGTGAGCCAGCGGGGGTCCTGGCCTGCCCTTGGGTTTGCTCAGTGTCCCCTACGCCCTCCTGGCCCCGACCGTGCACCTGCTGGCTCAGGGCTTATGCTCACGCTGGGTCCTCTGACCAGGATGCCCCGCTGTAGCTGAAAGGTGGTGAAAACAGAAAGTGGAGAACTCTACATTTAGAGGAGTTTCGCTGTGGGGTGGAGAAATTCTGGGACTGGGAGGGCCCCTCGGGAGGCTTTCTTCCTTTGATGATGAGCATTGTGGAAGGAGGTACCTGCTCGTGCAGCAGGACAGGTGGAGGGGCAGGCTAGGTGGGGCCCTGAGCAGCACTTGGCTCCCTCGGGTTCTCCACCCCGGGGTCCCCCTCCCCTCTCCCCCCAGCAGCCTCCTCTGCCGGTCAGCTGGTCAGTCTAAGCCTCTCCAGCGTTTTCTCGGGAACCAGCAGCCAGAGGCGTGCCACGTGGACATTCTGTTTCGAGAACATTTTCTGTGGGAATGTTCCAGCTGCAGCCCAAATGCCCTCTCCCCAGCTCCCACTCTCCACCCTCCTGCCTCCCCCCAGAGAGAGCCCTGCCACAACCCACCCCACCTCTGCCGCCTCCTGGATCTCCCCTCCTGGAGCCGTCCTGCCTCACGAAGTTCCAAGTTGGGTGATAGGGGGTTAGGACCCTTAAACCACAGGCCCTTGCTCCCACATGAGGCAGAGTTGGGGTTCTCTGGTTGAACAGCCCTTCTCCAGCATTCCTCTGCCCCAGACAAGAGGGTCCTGCTGCCACCACCCTTCTTGGTCTGTAACCTATCCCCAGTGCTACCAAGCAGGGGTGCACCCAGGTGGGTGCAGGCTGTGACCAGGGTGCAGGTCACGCTGGGCATCAAGCTGATGAGTCCCGAGGTCGCTGCCCGGCACACTGTGGCCTCCATCCAGAACCCAGAGCTCCTCTGTGTTCTTTCTCGGCCGCCTCCCTGTGACCCTGCTCAAGTTTTGGCCCCTTGACTTCCCCTCATGCTCTGCCCTGCTCTGCAGCCCGCCCCAGCCCCGGCCCCAGGAAGCCGCAGCTCCTTCGGGACCCAGCGCCTTCCCCCCAGCTGGGACGAGTTCCCCTGTACGCAGCTTTCCACTTGCTGCAGCCGGGATGCCTGGTGGGCGGTTTCTACCAAATGAAGCTTAATGTTCGCAGACGGGCATCCAGAAGGACTCTTTCCTTCCTTCTCTCTCCTGACCCTCTGGTTGACCTGCTTCCCTCCCCATCTGCTGGGCCTCAGCCAGCACGGCCGTGTGGGTCTGGGTTATGATGCATGGCACATTCTTGGGAGGTGGTTTTGCCTGGAATAAAGCATGTAGAATAGAGATATGAAAGATTTGCTTATTCTTTATATTTTGTGGGGCTGAAGCTGAAGGGACATTTGGAAAAGTGAGAAACACGAGACCCTTGCTTGGGTTTGGAGTCATCAGTCTGGGTGTGCTGACGGGGTGAATATCTCATCTGAAGGAGGGGCTCTGGGCTGCAGCTGCAGAGGAAAGGACCCCGAATGCCGGCCTTCGGATGGGACCCCTTGCCTGGTCTTGAGCCAAGAAGAGGTCCTGGGCCCAGAGTTTGGATTCAAAATATTCCCACTAGAAGGAACCAGGGCCCTTGGAGAGGCAGCTGATTCCATGGCCAGGGCAGGGAAAGTAGATGAGCCCACAATGTCTTCTTGTGCCAGAAAGGACAGGCTCAAAGAATGATGGGGACATGTCTCCTCCCCTTGACTCTGAGTGAGTTTGTGCTTCCATGGTGGCGCGAGGTGGAGGTGAGGCCGGGTGTGGGCAGGGCCTTGGGACGGTGCCTGGGGATCCACGGTGACTGATGGGAGCCCAGCTGGCTTTGGCTTTAACACCTCGCTTTAGAAACATAGGGTTTTGTAAGGGGTTGGGATTGAGAGGTGAGGTGGAAATCAGCCCTTTCACTTAATTTTATGTCGTTTTAAAATAATTGAACTGAGTCTGTTTGTTTAGTAAATCCTGGGCTCCAACTGAGTTCCATGCATTTGAACTAACAATACAAATGGGTGTGTCATTAGAAGCTCACCCTCAAAGCTTTGCTAAAAGATTTTCATCTGTTTCAAAAGGGGATGATTAACTGAATATCCAACAGAGCATAGAAAGTTCATAAAAGATGGATAAGAGACACTTGTCCCCTTGTTTGCTTAATCTTGCTAAAGCAGGTCACAGAGACTGTGTGGCTCTGAGGGGTCTGTTTGTTAAATGAAGGCCAGACCTCGCCCAGTAAAATAAATGTATATTGCTTAACATAAGCACAGAAAACAGATGACCAAAGACCAAAACAAAAGAAAACCCAATCTGATAACAGACTGTTATCACTGAAAAAGACAAAAATAAATTTTCCAGAAAAACTTAACTTGCGAGAATTTTCTCAAGAAGAAAAAAAAAAGTTTGAATAATCTCTGAACTTATGAAGAAATCAAATCAATAGTTAAAATACACACACTGACCCAGATGGTTTTACAGGTGTATTTTACCAAATATTTAAGAGACATGTAATTCACTTTGATACAAACCTCCAGGGAACTGAGCAAAAGAAAATGCCCCTCAGCTCATTTATGAGGTCAAAATAACTGATATCAAAACCAAATAAAAACTATAGAAAAGAACTATAAGCCAATCTCATAGGTAAAAATGCAGATATCCCTAAACTTCTTTTTAGCAAACTATGCCCAGTGATATATTAAAATCATGACTAGGATGGATTTATCCTGAAATACGATACTGAAGGCTTAATAAATTCATACAGTTCACCCCATCAACGGATTAGTGGTGGAAAAACCCATGAAGGTCTCAGACCCAGACAAAGCATTTCATACGATCAAGTGCATCACCCATTCATTTGAAAACGCCTTAGGAACTAAAAAGGAGGATAAAGGTATCGGCTTGAAACCTGCAGCAAACAGTCTTAAGTTAGAAGATGTGAAACAGTATCATCGGATATGAAGGAAGACGGGAGGATGGGGAGACGTGGGGCAAGGGATACTGTTTGGAAATTTTGTTTTCAGTAAGCCTTTTAGAACCACATACTTGGTTTTTTTGTTTGTTTTAATAGAATTTTATTGAGATATATTCATACACCATATAATCCATCCAAAGTACACACAGTGGCTCATAGTATCATCATATAATTGTGCATTCATCACCACAATCAATTTTGGAACATTTTCATTACTCTAAATAAAAAAAGTAATAAAAAAGAACACCCAAAACATCCCATACCTGTATCCCCCTGCTGTTATATACATGTATACACCACACATATTTGTCATATATATATTATTATTCATCTGCCCATACACAGGATCCAGCAATGTCAGGTAGCAGGCCGCTTCCCCTCACACCTTGTTGCAGAGAGAACACGACCAGCCTATCAGCGCAGCAGAATTTGGCCAGATGCTGCTGGCTAGACCTTTCACCCTGATCTTGACTCCTCCAGGCCCCTGCCCTCTGGGTGCCCACGTCCAGTCCTGACCCAACGCCACCCTCCGCTCACAGGGGCCCTGAGCTAGGTAAAATCCAAGTTCCTGACCTCCCCTCCAGCCGTGGCTCTGCCACCGCCTTCCACTCTGAGCTGTGTCTTTGTAGATTCTGTCCCCGCTCCCGCCTGGTGCTCTGCAAATGGGCCACACATGGGCCGAGCCCCGGGGCCTGCTGTCAGGCAGATGCCCCTGTGGAGAACGCCCTCGGTCTAGACAAGCGGGTCTCACACACGCGTGCACGACAATCACCAGGAAGACTCATGGAACTGCTGACACTGCAGGTCTGGCGCCCCCGAGTAAAGACCACATACCTGAATGAGCTGCTTTGTCCAGCTCTCTTCTCTGCTCCTGCAAGTCTGGTTGCAAGGAGCACCTCCTCTGGGGAGCTTTCCTGACCCCCCTGGCTGGGATGTCCCTCTCCTGGGCTCCTCCAGCTCTCTGGCAGGTCACTTACCACACTGCACGACCATGGTCTGCTTCCTCTCCGTGTCTCTTGGAGGGAGAGCTGAGCCAGGCGCAGTGCCCACCTCAGCCTGCCCAGCATGGAGAAGGTGCCAAGATGGGAAAGGGGAGCAGTGAACAGGGCAGGGAGATGGCAGGGGTGAGGATGCTTTGAGCCCCGCATCCCACCAGGTGCACTTGCTGGGCCGCAGTTAATCCTGCGTCTTGTTCACCTTTGAATCTTCACCCCATCTCTGAGGGGTACCGATTATGATCCCTGTTTCACAGGAAATGGAGCCTCTGGCAAGTTATAGAACTTGGCCAGGGAGTCACAGAGCAAAGAAAGGACAGAGTTGGGAATCAAAGTGAAGTCATCCTCCTTCTTTCTGTGATGCCAGGCTGTTTGCTGTCAGGCAGCTGAGGTGTAACCGAACCCTGCACCAGGAAGGAATGCCTGCGGCCACGAACAAACACCTCCTCCACATGGTGGCAATGCAGCTGCTGCGCCTCCGGTTGTCACTTCCAGGGTTCAGCAAGGAAGAAGGCAGAGGGCTAGAGCTTGTCTTTTTATTCCAGAAGCTCAGCACTTCCTCCAGCCCTCCTTGAAACATCATTTGAACAGTGCCGTGGAGGGGACCTCTGGCTGCAAGGGAACCTGGGAGACAGAATTGTTTAGCTTCACAGCCTGGAGAAAGAGGTTCAGAAACCTGGGACCGGGGCTCTTTGCTGCGTTAACCCGGAGCCATGTGCCCCGGTGAAGACGTGGCCCCTGTCCCGAGAAACTAGTTTCCTCAACCATTTCCACCTCCTCCCTCATCAAATACTTGTCTGAGGCATTGTCAAGGATAAAACCGGCTTCGTCTAGGAGCTCTTAAGGCAGTGCAGATTGGACAACCATCTTGCCCGTTTCCTCACTCTGGGCCTTGGTTTCTCCTTCTACAAAGTGTGGAGGTCCGTCAGATGGGAACTGAAGCCCCTCCTCACCCTTTCCTGCTCCCTGCTAGGCCTCTAGTTGCTCCCGCATGTCCTTTGGGCAGGTGGCAGCAGGGGACCCTGAATTGGGAGTGTCTGGAGGGCCCTGGACTCTGCAGGCTCCTGGCTGGCCTCCCTGCCGCCAGCCTCTCCCCTCCCTCCATCTCTACCACCAGCTGCCGAGTGGGCCTCCAAGGGCAGATCTGCCTCCCTAGCTGAAACCCTCCAGACCCATCAGCACCACTTGGCAGGCTTTGGGCCCAGCCAGTCCTATTAAATAGGCCTCTCTGTGGGGGCCCCCAACATAGCTGATCTAGAAGTTACCCAGGAGCTCTGCCCTGTGGCCAGGAGGGTGAGGAGCAGGTGTTGGCCAGCCTGAAGGCCTTTCCTGGTCTGTACCCTGCTCACCTCTCCATCCAGCCCCCCACCTTGTACCCCCATTGCCCCCCCCCAACTTCCCACCTCCCCAGAGTGTGCTGTTTTCCATGCATCTGTTCCCCTGCTATTCACCATCCTGAGTAACATCTCCAAGCCCACCCCCCTCTCACCAACTCCCTTCCATCCTTCAAGGCCCTGCTCATGGGCTGGGGCACCCCTCCACAAGGACAGCGTGGGCCCACCTTTCTCCTTGCCCCTCTACTGTCACCCCTTTCCATTGCTGTTCCCCGCACCTCCCGCAGGTGATGAGCATGTACCACCCCTGAGCACTACACAGGATCTGGGGTGGCTGGGACTAACGTCCTGAGGGTGATGGGGCCACTGTTGGCCGGGCCGTGTGCTGGGCCCAGGGCCAGACTCAAGGGGCCGTTGGCTGGGTTAGCCCGTGTCACCGTCCATCTCGGAGCACCTCATCTGACCGCAATGCAGCAGGCACTGCATCGCGCTCTGTCCAGGCGGGCAGGCCACTCGCCCCCTCCACCGCACTCCTGGGGCTTTCTGGAACCTTCCCGCCCAGTGCAGAGCCGAGGCACACAGGAGCACCACCTGCCCCCATCGCCCTGGCGTGCAGGTGGCCTCAGCCAGAATTGGGACATGTCCTGTGCTCCCCAGGGGCAGGCAGTTCCGTTCACCCCTTTTGTCCCCGCTTGTCTCAGCCTGTTAAGCAGGCCTGGTGGCTGGGTCAGCGGCCCCCCTTTGCCCTGGTGAGCATGTGGGAAACTGGTCGGGCGAGATCTTTTCCTGACCTGGACATGGGAGGGGCCCAGCGCCCCGGCTGCTCTTGCGGGCAGGGAGGCGGGACCAGGAGCCCCCCCCCCGGGGGGGGCTGGGGCAGAGGGCGGGGGCACTGCTCTCTCCACTCCTCCAGACCACACTCCTCCCTCCTGTGTGGTCACACACATTCTTGGGGAGGGGACGCTTAAACCAGGGGCGCTTGTGCTGCAGCAGAAGAGCTTTCCTTTCCCAAACCAGCCTGTTCCCAAGCCTGCGTCTGCTGTGGGCTGAGTTGCATTCCGCAGAAATAGTGTTGGCGTCCTGACCCGAGACCTGGGAATGTGACCCGATTTGGAGATGGGGCATTGCAGGTGGGATTAGCTAAGATGGGGCCAGACTGCAGTAGAGTGGGCCTCCATCCAGGATGACCTGTGTCCTCCCAGGAGGCCACATGGCGATGGAGCAGAGACTGGGGTTCCCAGGCTCCCTCAGAGTCTCGAGGGAGCGCAGCCTGCTGACCCTACAATTTGGATTTCTGACGGAGAAGACATTCCTGCTGTTTTCAGCCGCCCAGGCTGTGGGTCTTTGTCTCAGCAGCCCCAGGAGCCGAAGACAATGTCCATCCTATAGCTGGACACCCTGTCCCAGCTCCCTCGAGGCTGCGGGCATCAAGAAAAAGACAAAATCCACCCTGATTCTCAGCCAGCCTGGCCCGCGGCTCCGCCCATGGGGCCCGGCTGCTAAAAAGGAGGTGCTCTGACGGCCAGCTGGGACGCCCCGGGCTGGAGCAAGGGCAGGGAGACGCCCCGGCCTGGTCGGGACGGAAAGCAGGTTTTGTATGACGCAATTCCCAATCTCCTTTTGGAAAGAAACCAGCTTTCCAGGTAAACGCTTAAGGAGTTTTCATTCGATTTTAAATAGGGTTAAGACCTGATCTGGGAAATGAGTTACCTCCCCACAGGTTGTCAGCTGACACGGGTCAGGGTTTACCAGGCAGTCCTTTCTTCTGGTGAGTTCACTTGAACTATGACAATCTAATCACTTGGTTTTTGGTTTTGTATTTTTGATCCCTACAAAGGCCTCTACCAAGAGGGGAGCCTTTAGATGGGCCTGCTTTGGGTTTTGCAACAAGTTTGAAATAAAACCTTTGGAACAAACACACGCTCGTGACCAAATTTCCCGACAAGCTTTCTCTTTTAACGACGAGGTGGGGGCCCTGATGTGGGCACCCTCCCTGCGCTCCCGCCCCCCGGCCTGGCAGCAGCTCCTCAGGCAGGGACCCTGGGGCTGGGGGAGGGCGGGAGCTGTTCCACAGTCACACAGTGAGCAGCCAGGATGTCCTTGCACTCCCCAGTCCATGGGCCCCAGAGCTCCCCAGGGGGCTGCCCCACTCCAGGCAGGTGCCACCACGGAGGGGCCAGTTCCAGGCCCGGCCCCCCTCCAGGCCTTCACCCCCAGAGCCTCTCCCCAGGGCCCCTGACACAGAGGTCTGAGTGCAACCCTCCCTTGGAAAAGGCAGCACCCAGCCTCTAAGCAGGGCGTCACCAGGGGCTCCCGGCTCCCTGGGGGCCGGCCCCCAAGCTTGCAGGGGCCTGGGCTCAGGGTGGCCAAGGGGAGCCCCTCCAGCAAGGGCTACCTGGTGGTCCCCTGACCCTCCTGGGACCATAGCAAAAAGCAGCCCACCCTGATGTCGGGGAGCTTCCTCCTATACTTGGGAAAGCTTCAAGTTCAAAATTTCTGAACCACCATGGCAGGGGTCAGTTATCTGCATTGGGCTGATAAGGTCCCCGGTTAAAGATTTCCTGGTGACTAACTTGTACCTGGAATCTTATCTTAAGAGCAGTTGTCCAGCAAAGGAGTGGGTGAGGCTGAAGTTTCCCTGCCCCCCAGCTGCTGGGCTCTGCACCCCCTGTTTTGAGACTTGGAGGAAGCGGAGGTGGGCAAAGTACCGACGCGTTGGTGCTGCTCTATTAAGCGCCAGGCCTGGCTCAGCGAGCACGGTGTGTGTGTGTGTCTGTGTGTGTGTGTGTGTGTGTGTGTGTGCGCACGCACGCGCGTGAGTGTGTCCTGGGCCGGTCTCCCCCCCACCCCAGGGGTGGGAGGAATCAGCTTCCCCATTCACAAGTGTCCAGGCTGAGGCTCCAGGCTGTCCTTAGGGGGTCCAGGTACCTGGTCTGCCCCCCACCCCAGGTCCCTTGGCCTTGAAGCCTTCTCCAGCGCTCCCATCCTGCGGAAGCCCCACGGGCAGGGTGGAGAGAGGGGTGAGGAGGCACATGGGAGGCATGTACTCGCCAAGCACCCCAGGGAGTACCCCTTGTCCACCTCTGTACCGCCATGGCTTTGGGGGGCAGGTGCCCTGCGTGGGTGTCAGTCCTACCCACAGCCCCTACCTGCCCGCCCGTCAGCAGCAGCTGAGGCCAGGGGAGCCGAGGGGACAGCCACTCCCACATTCCTTGCCCAGGAGATCCCCCTTCCCAGGGAGGAAGTGGCCGCCGCATTCCACTGTAGCCACAGCCCATGGGGCAGGGTGGGGCGCCGTGCATGTTCCCACCCTCGGGGGCCTTATAAAGCGCCAAGCGGCTCGGGCAGGGGCTCCACGCCAGGCGCCGGAGGACGCGGACCCCATCGGGCACCATGACCGAGCTGGAGATGGCCGTGGGGATGATCGTGGATGTCTTTGCCCGGTACGCGGGCGGGGAGGGCAGCAAGCAGACCCTGACCAAGGGCGAGCTGAAGGCGCTGATGGAGAAGGAGCTCCCGGGCTTCCTGCAGGTGAGCGCCCGGGCAGGGGCGCAGGGACGGTCCGCGTCAGGGCAGCGGGGGTCACGGAGGTGGGACAGGGCAGTCGAAAGCCCCAGCCCCAGGGGCAGGAACCCGTGTGTGTGCGGAATGTGGTCCTTGAAACCCCAGTTTATCAGGCGCAGCGTTCTTTCCCAGTGGGAGGAGTGGGATTCGGACAGGGGTGGTGGC
>PVKY010006309.1:0-16166 GCA_004027775.1 Bradypus variegatus
TCAGTAAAATTGACATGCCATTAGCTAGATTGACAAAGGGGAAAAGAAGTCACAAACAACTAAAATTAGAAAGGAAAATGGTGACATCACTACTGACCTTACAGAAATAAAAAGGATTATAAGAGAATATATTATGAACAATTGTAAGTCAACAAACCAGATAATCTAGAAGTGGAGAAACTCCTAGAAATACATCAATTACCCAAATTGACTCAAGAAGAAACAGAAAAGTTCAACAAACCTACAATAAGTACAGAGATCGAAAAAATAACCAAAACTTTCCCCTAAAGAAAAGTCCAGGATCAGACGGCTTCACTGGTGAATTCTACCAAACATTTAAAGAATTAACACCAATCCTTCTTAAACTCTCCCAAAGAATTCAAGAGGAGAGAACACTTACTAATTCATTCTATGAAACTAGCATTACTCTGATACCAAAGCCTGGTAAAGACATTACAAGTAAAGAAAATTACAGACCAGTTTCCGTTATGAATATACACGCAATAATCCTTAACAAAAACACTAGCAAACACAATCTAACAGCATGTAAGAAAGATTATACATCATGACCAAGTGGGATTCATCCCAGGAATGCAAGGGTGGGTAAACATATGAAACTACAACAATATAATACACTACACGAATAGAAGGAAAGGGACAACCTCATGATTATCTCAATAGATACAGAAAAGACATTCAACAAAATCCAGCACCTTTTCTTGATGAAAACACTCAGAAAAGTAGGAAGAAAGGGGAACATTCTCAATACAACGAAAGCTACTTATGAAAAACCCACAGCTAGCATGATACTCAATGGTGAAAGACTTAAAGTTTCCCCCTAAGATCAGGAATGAGACAAGGATACCCGCTTTCACCACTGCTATTCAATATTGTTCTAGAAGGTCTTGTAGGAGCAATTAGGGAATAAAAAGGAATAAAAGGCATCCATGTTGGAAAGGAAGAAATAAAATTATCTCTATTTGCAGATAACATGATGTTATTTATAGAAAACCCAAAGGAATCCACAAGAAAATTATTAGAATGAATAATTGAATTCAGCAAAGTGGCAGGGTACAACATCAACCAACAAAAAACAATTGTGTTCCTATACACTAGCAAAAACAATACGAAGAGGAAATTAAGAAAACAGTTCCATTTATAATGTTTTTATTCTTTAACTAAGGACATGTATACTGAAAACTGCAAAACATTGCTGAAAGACATTAAAGAATATCTAAAAAATGGCAAGACATGGATTGCATGTTCATGTATTAGAAGAGTTAGCATTGTTAATGTGTCAGTATTACTCAAAGCAGTTTAAAATCCAATGAGATCCCTGTTAAAATTCAAGCAGTCTGTTTTGCAGAGATGTTGCCTACTATGAGGAGCCCCAAATAGCCAAAACAACCTTGAAACAGAACTGAAAGTCAAGAAATTGAACCCCACATCTATGGTCAACTGATTTTTGAAAAGGGGAATAAGTACATACAGTGGGGGAAAGAACAGTATCTTAAACAATGTTGAGAAAATTAGATATCTACATGCAGGAGAAGAAGTTAGATCCCTACCTCAAACCATATACAAAAATCAACTCAGATTGGAGCAAAGACCTAAATATAAGGGCTAAAAATACAAAACTCTTAGAAGACAATATAGGGTCAAATCATCATGACCTGGGATTTGGCAATGGATTCTTTGATTTCATCAAAATTTAAAACTGTTTTGCACTGATGAAAATTATCAAGAAAGTTGAAAGAAAATCTACAGAATGGAAGAAAATAGTTTCAAACTATATATTGGATAAAAGTTTAGCATCCAGAATATATAAAGAACTCTCACAACTCAATAATAAAAATACAAATAATTTAATCTAAGAATGGACATTTCTCCAAAGATCTACACATGGCCAACAGACACATGAAAAGAAGCTCAGCATCATTAGCTGTTAAGGAAATGCAAATTAAAACCATAATGAGATGACTTTTCATACTCAAGAATGGTTATTCAAACAGTAGAAAATAACAAGTTGCAAAGAAGTAAAGAAATTGGAACTCAATTGCATCATGGGTGGGGATGTAAAATGGTGCAACTACTGTGAAAATCAAGATGGCAGTTCTCAAAAAATATAGAGAGTTGCCATATGATCTAGCAATCCCATTTCTAAGTATATCCTGAAAGAGCATGAAACATGGTTGCAAACAGATACTTGTACACCAATGTTTATAGCAGCATTATTCACAAAAAACAAAAGCTGGAAACAACCCAAGTGTCCATCAACAGACGAATGCACAAACAAAACATGGTCTATATACACAGTGGAATATTATTTGGCCATAAGAAGGAATGACGTTCTCAGACATGCTGTAACATGGAAGAACCTTGAAAACTTTATGCTTGGTAAAACAAGGAAGATGTAGAAGGACAAAAATGGTATGGTATCACTTATAAGAGACGACAAGGCATAGAGAGTAGATTAGAGGTTACAGAGCGGGGAAGGGGGAGGGGAAGGGGAAATGTGTTTATAAAAATAATCAAAAGAAAGAAGGAGAAAGATATATATATATATATATATATATATATATATATATATATATATATTACACATATTTGCTTATTTTTTAAAATGCTGGAAAAAAGGTAGAGGGTATAGGGAGGGAAGTGAGACTTCGCTAAGGATACCTTCAAATATTGCTTTGTGATATAAATGCTTTATGTACTCAAAAGTAAAGTTAAATCAGAAAAAACTGCAAATTTCAAACTGAAGACAGAGCTATAAGGATTTGGAGACCTCACATTCAGTGTGCAAGAAGGAGACGTCCAGAGAATATGACACTGACTTAACTGCTGTGGAGTGACTGTGAGAGGAGCAGATTTGGGAGGACAAATGGGATCTGGTCCTGGAAGAAAAACCATGCAATTGCATAGACATACCATCTAGCAGAACCCTCACATTTGCTCCTGACTTATGAAATAAGGGCCAGTGTGGTGGGAAGAGCATAGTGAGAAATCTCCAACCATACCATGATAATGTGTATGAGCCACAGGGAAAGCAGTAAGGGCACAGATCGGCAGCCTGCTCTCAGGATGTTCAGCCTGGCATGGGAAGCTGGATGGGCAGCCAGCGAGCCCTGTGCACACACCATAGAAGCAGGCCTCAGCTCTGGGTTTGCTGGGGAAGTGGGACTGGCCAGTAAGCAGCCCCCCTGGCCATGCCAGGGGTCCAGCCCCAGGCAGAGGCCTCATCCTGCAGACCCCAGCCCACCTACTCCCCACCCAGCCTTCTCCAAACTCCTGTGCTCCAACTCCCTGCTGCCCACTTTCCCTCCACCAGCTCAAGGGGTGGCCCTGAGGCTTATACAATCTGGGGACCTCTTTTAGGTAAAAAAAGCAATACCAAATTATGAATCTAAAGTCAAGAATTCCAAGTGTTTCCCAGGTGAGATCTTTGCCACGGGAGGGTATTGGTGAGCTTCAGGCAGAAGGCGAGGCTCCCTGCTCAGCCCTTATGCACCATTTGATGTCTATGAATTACCCAAAGTTTGGCACCTTTGCAAAGTATATTACCTATAACATAGCCCCCTTCTCCCCTATCCTGCCAGTACCTGGTTTGTTTGTTCTGCAGGTTTATATTCCTTTAGATATTAGAGGAGTTGATTCAATAGCAATGTCTTAAAACTGGGGCTGGGGAGGGAATTAAATGTACTGACCAATTCCTATGTGCAGGTACCATTTTATGTGTCTGGAACACAGCAGATGTGTGGCGGAAAGAGCAATGGCTTTGGAGCCAGGCAGAGTTTGGGTGGGATCCAGGCTCTGCTACTTACTAGTGGTGGGATCCTCGTAAGGCTCACTTTCCCCATGTGTAAAATGAGAACAAAGACACTGCAGAGACTTCCTTTGAGGAACAGGGATAATGCACAGCAAGGCTCCAACAAATGCTGGCTGTTACCTCTTAAAGTTTCTGCATCTTCACTGTACAAGGAATAGATGAATTCTGTTTTGCACCATTTAATAATGTTTCTTTAAGACCTTTCCATGTCAGAATGGATAGATCTAATTCATTTTAACTGCTGCGTACTATTCCACACAATGAAAATGCCACAGTTTTGTTTAATCATATCCATACCCCATTCTGGTTGTTTCCAAATTTTTACAATACTACATCTCATTAGGCACTTGTACTACTCTTTCTCTAGGTTAATCGTAAAAAGGAAAATTTATGGATGAAGGGGTATGGACTTTTTATCATATGCCAAATGCCCTCCAGAACAAAAAAACTCAACTGACATCCTGTCAATAGCCTATGAGTGCCTATTTCCACCCATTCTAGCCTTCATCATTATTAGCAGATCTTAAAAACCTTTGCCAACTGGATGTATAACCTCCCCAAATATGAAGGAGGTTGGGGTGTTTTATTTCTTATGCTTGAGTTACCTTTCTAATTCCTCCTTGATTATTCATACATTTTGCCCATTTTTAAAAAACTGGACAAATTGTTGTTTTCTTTGTTTCATCGAGGTTTGAGGCAGCACAGGCTTTCTCCCAGGCCATCATCTGTCTTACCTTTGTGTATGGCATCATTTTCATATAAAAGTTTACAATTTTAACTGATCCTGTAATTTACTTTAAGACACATTGAACATAAGAGGAGGGACAGATGGCTAGACAGACACGTGATAAAGCAAGGAGAGGAAGACATGAATGGTAGAATTAGGTGGTGCGGGTTTCTATGTGAAATTCTTTAAGCTCTGCTGAAGTTTTGAAAAGTTTCATAATAAAAAGATTGGGAAAAATATGCAGTTTTGATGTGGTCAATTATATCTATTTTGAATTTACTTTTGTAGAGTATAAAGTATGGAATTAACTTTATTTTTAATATTTATATATTTTAATATATATATCCAATTGTCTTAACACTACCTGCTAAACCATACCTACCATTCTTTCTCTACTGCTTTGCCATTCTTGTTATAAATTAATTCCCAGTGTGTTCTTTTATCGACTTCTGGGTGCCCCATCCTGACCCGAGGCCCTGGTTTCATCGCTACAGCTTTATAAAGTGCTTTACTATCTGATAGGGCAGCCCCCATCCCACACGATCCCTGTCGTCCTCTGTAAAATGGCCTCAGCTCTTTGGGGCTCCTTTCCCTTCCATGTGAATTCTACAACCAGCTTGGAGAATTGCCTTAGAATCCTCCTGGGATCTGGCTTGTGAGGCCTGCACAGAACTGACAGGTCATCACCCAGGCAGGGTCACCGTGAGGAAGAGAAGAGCCCTGGCGTCTGCAGAGGGCCTGGACCCCAGCGAGGCCCGATCACTGGCCCCACCATTGTTAGTTTCAACCAGCAGACAGGGGTCTGCTGCATTGCCTCAGCTCCAGAGAAACTCTCTCTTGAAAAATGATTTCAAACTCCCCATCCCCTTCCCTGCCCGGGCTCATGGACTGTAAAAGAGACTTTGCCCCTTTAGCTCCTTCTTGCCTCCAAGTCCCCTCCAAGTCAGCAGCAGTTCCGTCGCCTCTCGCATCCAGAGGAAGAGTCCCCTGGGCTAAGAAGCCCAGCCTGAGACCACTGCTAATTCTCTCCCTCCAGATTTGGTGCGAGTCCCACCTTCCCAGGCTCCTTCACCTGTACTGCCCTCATTAGCATCCACAGCCAGCTAGAGACGCCACTTCACCTCTGTAGCGCTGGCAACACACCAACAGGTGGGACACCATCCTTGGGAGCCTACATGAGCACAACTAACTCCAAACCATCCAGAAGCACCACCACCAACCTCCTGCAGCTGTTCCCTGGGCACAAACAACATGCCCCTGCAGAATTTTACATCAGGAAATGTGGACTCACTTCTCCATTTTATGAGTGAGGATACAGTCTCCCAGGGGCTTCAGGCTGGGAGCAGGGAAGGGAGGACTCGAACTCAGGTCTCCTTGACCCTCTGAGTGGTGGCCGACACAGCGCCTGCCTGGGTGGGCCAACTTTCCTGGAAACAACATCCCTAATGTGAGCTACCTTCTGGGTGGACCCTTCACTGAGCTGAGGTCCCCAGGCACCGCCTCTCCCGGTACCTCCTGCGCTGCTTCAGTCTTCTTTGCAGGGACAGCAGCTGCCATGGCGTGCGGCTGTTGACAAACTAGTCAGCGGGCTGCCCGCGTCCTCCTGAGTGGAGGGACACCTCATCAGTGCGCTGTACTTCAGCCCCCAGAACACAATGCATGCCAAGAGACTGTAAACAAGAGCTACAGGTCAGGGATGACAGATGTCCCCTGCAGATGCTCCACGCGGGCTCCTGCACACTCCGAGAGCAGCCAGGCCCGCTTCCTGCACTTCATCTTCCCCAAACTCAGACACAGGGGCAGCCATCCAGCCACAGCCTGCACATGGAAGGGGCCATGGCTCCCCCGGCCCATCAGCCCTCCTCCCGGCCGAGAAGCTGTCCTCTTCTGGCTCTACTCTTAGTCTTTCCAAACCCTCTCTATTTTACTTTGGCCACTGGTCCTTCTGATTTATTATTACTTTTTTTTTTTTTTGGCTACATATCCAGGGAAGGGGTTGGGGGATGGAGGATGAAATTGTCCCTTCGAAAAGTAAAGTTTCAAAACAGCCCAGCTGAATTTTGGAAAGGGCTGGCCAGCTAGTTGAGAAAACAGGCCAAAGCCAAGCCAAACAGGGCCTCTTGCACGGCCCTCCTGAGCTCTCACAGACTGGGCTCTGTTGGTTGGGAGGGGGTGGTGCCGAAGGGGAGGCTTCACTCCGGCCTTTGGGGTGCCAGCTGGGACCACAAGCCTGCAGCTGGGAGCCCCCAGGGGTGAGGATGAGGCAGGGGCCAGGCTCTTCCCCTGGGACCAAGGGATGGGTCCCTGGCCTCGGAGGCCCCGACGCACCGCGAGACCCAGGCACAATGCTGAGCCCGCCCAGTTTCGGCGTCTTTTTCCTCCGAGGGCCATAGGAGACCACCCCGCTGCCTCCCTGACTGCTCTATGAGTGCACACACTGCAAACCAGCGCGATTTCCCCCACTGGGCCTGTTTGCAGGGATGTGCCTGGGGAGATGCACTGGGGCAGCCAAGTACCCTGTGGGCTGGGTCTGCTCAGGAGAAGGCCCCAGCCAGCAGGCGGCCGCTGCAGGGGTATTTGCCAGCCCAGCCTCAGGCTGGAAGGGCAAGAGAACCGTGCAGGCATTTAAAAGAGGAATCTAAGGGTAGCCAGAGGATCCCCAGGGACTCCCAAGACACTTTTGGGGAATCCCCAGAATCGAAACAATTTTTACACTAATTTCTCAGATGTGATTAGTTGTCTTCATCCTCCTCTCTCTGAGTGGAGAGTGGGGGTTTCCTGAGGCTCAGGGGCAGAAGACTGAATGTGGAGCAGATCTGAGAACGCCGTGTTCCACCGAGCCAGACAGAAAGGAGACCCTCAAAAATGGAAAACAATACCATTCTGCCTTTCCATCTTTGGGAAAATCAAGTTACTTTTCATAAAACCCAGTTATTTATGTTAGCAAGAAATGGGTTTATTACTGCTATCTTTAAATAAATTTAAAATATTTTTAAAACATCTCAGTTTTAATTTCTAAACTGGTAAAGATCGGTAGATATAACCCTCAAAGATGCAATCTTCAGAGTTCTCAACTGTTGAGAACTGCAGCTTAGAAGAACTTTAAAGACAAGGGTTTGTTCAGCAGCCTCAGGTGGGAAGTTTCCCAAATGGCAAATCCAATCTGATGCCATTTCTGTAAAAAGGAAATGCCTATGTGCCTGTGATATATAAACACAGAGGAAAATGGCAAGCGAACTCCAGAGTTGTGACACCAGCTCTTTCTGGATGGTAGTTAGTGGGTAGATGGACTTGAATAATTCATGTCTAAAGTTGAGCCTATCGCGTTCAGAGAAAGCTGACTGAACAGTAATTAAACAAGTCACACCTCTGAGCTCTCACTACACACTAGTCCCTGCGTTAAGTGTTTCAAGGACGTAAGGTAAGTTAACCCCACCAAGATCTACGGATTGTCGGCCCCATTTCACAGACGAGAAACAAAGCCAGGGCAGAGCCGGGCATCTCGGCCACAGCTGTGCAACTGGCAGGTGACAGAGAGCCAGGACTCCTGACCACAGGCCCCTTCCCTGTGGTGCTTCTGGCCTCGGGGAGTGGCCGGGTGCCAGGGGCTGCACCTGCCACCTCCTTGGCACTGACCACACCCAGCCTGCTCGTTCAGACTGTGGACGTCCTCGCTGGTGGGTAAGGACCAACACTGTGATATGCATGTAACACTGTTAGGCAGGCCCTGTGTCCATCCCCGGACAGGCTAGTGACGAAGGGACGGGACCAGGCAGCAGCAGGGCCTCAGCACGTCTGCAGAAGTGCACCGCAGCAAAGGAGCCCACTGCAGCTGGCTGACCCCAGCCGCCCCCTCTCTGGAATCCTCCATTGTGCTATCAGCACCTTGGAAGTCAAGTTGTAGCCGAGGGGCTAATCTGGGCCCAGGTTTATCTCCGCTTTGGGACCTCAGCCGGGGGCTTGGAGCAGGTAGCGGGGCCACGGCTTGAAAATCAGCCTGCTGGCCCAGGCCGAGTCAGCACCCCTCACCCCCGCGACCACCTGCCACAGCACCTAACTTCATGTTGCCCTCAAGGCCCCCCACCCACCTGAACTGGGGGTGCCTCATCTCCTTTGCCTCTGGCTCCAAGTGATGTTGCACCAGTCCCGCAAGTCCCTCCATGATCGCCCCGGGAAGGGATGGAACTCGCCACTGATTTCTGAACTGGTGCTCTTGCGGTGGGAGTTGAGAAACATAATAAATGGGCCCAGCTCCGTCTGCAGCACCTAATTTGCAATAATATTGAAGTTCCCAACAATAACTCATTTACTCTTATAATAAATATATAAAAAAAGACAAATTGCTACATTGAACATGCATTTTCTTCACTGCAAGTAGCTGCTACCCCAGGGAGAAAGCCCTGTGCTGCTAACTAATAGTAAATCCTTTGGAAAATCATGTGTCATAATGATGGACAACCAGGGAAGGGGTATTAAATAGATTTAAGAGGTTAGCTGCTCTAATAAGAACAAAAGATGTCCTTTGCAAACCTCCGCACCTAGAAGAGTAGGATCAGCCCACGACTGGCCGCCCCGAGTGCACAGGAAAAGAGAAAAGTTTCTGTTCAGGTAGGGCCTGGCTGGTCAGGTGACAGCTCAGAGGCCGGGCAGGAAAGGGGGGCTGGGGGAGGCCTGGCAGTGAGGGGCTTCAGGTACCGTACCAGGCCATGCTCTCCAGCCCGAAAGGATCGCCAGGGAAGTCTCGCCACTGTTTCCAAGAAGTCGGCTCAACTCCTGTGCGTCTGCTGAACAGGCCCTCATGGAGTACCCTGGACTGTAGGGAGAGATGCAGAAAAAGCCTGATGGTGGGATAAAAGAGCTATGTGGGCATAAATGCCAGGACGTCCTGTGGATGCTTGGGGACAACTTCCTGCAGGGGCTGGGTCAGCGTGAAAGCTCACGTGGCCCCGGCCCGGAGAACAAGGGGTGAGGACAAGCTCCCTGTTCTCCTGCTCTGATGATGCATTTTATTCTAGGGACTGGTGCAGCCACGAGTCATTCTCTCCAGTCTGTTTACCCAAGTCCTAGGATTTGCCTTTCTCGGTTTGGGAATCCTGGCCTGAAGGACAAGGGGAGACAGTTGGGTCCAAAATCCTAACCAGCCCTTGACGTTCCAGCCATCTCCTATTCAACCGTGAATTTCGGTGCTGGCACAGGGCCTGGCCCAGACTGCTGTTCACAGCATGGAAAAAGTGGGACCCGGGCTACAGGTATCGTAAGCCCACTGTCTGCTCTGTAGGGGAGGGTCCCCATATTCCAGACGAGGAAGGAGAGGCCCGGGGGGGGGTCTGTGACTTGTGGAAAATCACACGCCTGCAATGTGGCGGAGACACTCTCAGCTCGGCCCAGGCCCAGGCTCCATCTGGGAGCTGGGTGGGCCTCTCGGCTCCCAGGGCGTGGCCCTCGGAGGAGACGGCTGAGGTGAGTCAGCTCGGCTGCACTCAGGGGCGGGATGGGGTCGGGGGGGCCGGAAGGGTCCCCTAGGCTGACACAGGTTTGTGCATATTATTATCCACAGAGTTCAAATGCTGCTCAGATGCATTTACAAGCCTGAGCCCCACTCCAATCTCAGTCACCAGTGCCCTCTGAGGCTCATGGCAAGTTATGCCCTCTCATCAGACTCAGTTTCCCCACCCCGTAAAATGAGGTGTTGACTAGATACCACATGGGATCACTAAGGTTTTTGACTATTCATTCGTTCACTCGTCCATACAATGAAAGAAAACATTCCCTTTGAACAGATGATACAAATGACCTACATCCATAAAACAACTCATTGAGATTGGGCCAATTCCGTGAAAGCAATGCTTCAAACTTAATTTTCTCCCTGAGAACATTAGTCTCTCCCATGCCCTCTTACCTTGGCTATCTTTTTGCTCTTACCCTAGCTTTAAAACTCAATAACTACATATTAGCCCTGCATATTGATACATGCTTATCCACTAGAGACTTTGCTGCAGAACTTTCCAGAACTTTCTAGAAAGATACAGAATACTGAACCAACTGAGAAGAGCTGTCTGGGGCACAGGAGGGAGTCCTTTGAACTTTGGGGGACAGGCGTATTAGGCATTTCTTTCCTTCTTACTCTTAGCCATCCCATTCGTCCGACTTCAGAATGCAGACATCTAAAGATTTGATTTCAACGGTCGGTGCTTTATATCTCTGGGATTGCCAAATTGTTCCCACACTTGCTCCCAGAACCTCACTTCTGGAAACCTTTCTATAGCTTCGGCCACACTGCCTGGTGATTGATGATAACTTTGCGACAGCTATCAGTTTGCTATTTTAACCAATACATCATAAATCAGGAAGAGGAAAGCTGGGCCAAATTGGAGAGTGTAGCTTTCTCTCATTACCTGGGAGGATTATAGCCATTTCATGAAATCCATTATCTAGGAAAAGGATCCTATTGGCGGGGGCCAGCAAAATTCATTTCATGCTTCGAAAGTTTGTGATTGGGCTGGGCTAGGGAAAAAAACTAAATTGTTTGGCAGGTGGGGATGATGATTTGTATAAAAACCACAATGGCCAAGACTGAGCTGTGCCAATTACACCAAATGGCACTTTGTACTCAAATGTCCCCCCCAATCCACGGCCCACAGCACTCTGCAGGCTGGTGAGTGGTTGGATGGAGGAAGCACTGCTCTGGAGATGTCCCCCAACTCCCACCCTGCTGGGGCTCCGGCCTCCTCTCCAACCTCACCTCACTGCCCCCCTGCCCCTTGCTGAGATCCGGGAACAATGACTCTTTTCTCTTCTGTGAGCAGGTGCCTTCCAGCCCCCTTGGAGATGCCCACACATTGTTCCCTCCACTGGGAACAGCTTTCCCGCTCTGATAGAGAGTGGTCGTCCCAGTTGACAGCTGCGGGTTTCCCACCATCTGTTACCTGTGGTTTTCCCACATCACGTCCCCCTCCTCCCTCAACCAGTTCTCCACTGGCACAGCCACACTCTGATTGGATATGCAGCCCCGACCCAATTCTCCCAAAGCAGACTCGAGGAACGTCTCACCTCCGTATCTAATTTTGTTTCAGACTGGCAAGGGAGAATTCCTGGCCTGGGGAACAGAGAGAGGGTTGATGGGGAGGCCTCCTACCCCTGCCTGCCTCCCCCTGGGGTACGGTTAGTGTCCTCTACATCGTAGCTGCCACCCCACTGGAACACATACTTTCACGGCCCCTGGAACCCTCAAGTTTCTGGCCTGGGGCCCTGTTAAGCCCAGTCTGGTAAGGGCCTTGAGGAAGCCCAAAGAAGGAAGATGGAAAAGAGCCTTAAAATAGAAAAGGGGGCACCACAAAGCAAGTGTATTCTAGATTTTGCCAAGCTTCTAGAACACTCTTTTTCCTAGCCATTTTGTTTCTTCACTCCTAAACTCAACTTTCCCCAAATTCGTTCCTCATGTGAAAACAGCATCTTCCCGAGGGAAGCTCAGCTTCAACACACACATATTTTTCTAAGTAACTCTGAGCCGGAGCTCGGCAGACAATAAAGATTCTTGTCTGCGAGCCTTCCTTGCCACCAAGACCACCAGGGAATTGAAGTGGCGAAGACAGAGCTTTCAGAAGCTCGGCTTTCCCAGATCTCAGAAAATCTCCCTGTTCAAAGTTCTCGCTGGAACCCGGAGAGTTTGAGGGGCTGGAATACATCTGTTGTGGGAGCATGGGGTGGGAGAGCCAAGAAGAAATCCTAGAGTTGACATCGTGAATCTTCCTACCAACTCATGAAGCGGGAGGCACGTCACTTCACTTGCTTTCTAACCCGTTCCTTGTCAAGTCCTCCTTCCCTCTCTCTGCCCCTCCACTTCTCTGTCCACCTAGCCCTCTTCCCTCCTCCTCCCTTTCCCTTCCCAGCCTCCCCCCACTTCCTTGCTGGGGTTGCAAACTTGGAGTGGGAGGGGAGAGCTGCAGCCAGGCCTGTACAAGCCAGAGCCTCGGGAGGAGCCGCCTTCCTCCTTCAACTTACCCGGGGTGGTAGGAAGGGGGACAGGGAGCACGGACGGAGCGCCGGGAGGACAGCGGGGCAGGGAAGGCCCTGCCTGGTGGCGGGAGGAGGTGCATCTGCTTGATGGAGCAGCGGGAGGGATCACCGGGTGGCCTCTGCGGGAGGTGGGTGCCATGAATCACTTAAGGCCTGACGGAGGGCTTAGGAAAGCTGCTAGTGTGAAAGCCGTCTGCTGCCAGGGGCAGCGTGAATCCTCCCTGCACAGAAGCTGCCTGCCAGCCAGGGGCAGGGGCTGCCCCAGGACAAGGGTCCCGACAGGGAGGCCCAAGAGGAAGGGGGAGCTATGTGGGACCTTCAAGGATCTCTGGACCAAGGGGACGCAGCGAGGTTCTCTGGAAGGTTCCCTGGCTCCCTGGAGCTCCCTGAGGGCACTGAGAGCCAGGAGAGGCAGGAGTGAGGGTCTGGAAGGTCAGACCTGTCCCCCACCCCCAGCCTGACCCTAACCCAGACTGACATTTGAAAGTGGGAAGCTCTCCAGGCTGTGAAACCTTCTCCCCACCCGTCCTTTTCCCTTTGGCAGTGAGGGGGCAGGGCAGGTACCTTGGGCAAGGAGTTCCAATCAGAGAGGAGACCCTTATCCACCAGGTAAGCTCTGCCGGACCCCCACTTCCACTCGGCCACTTGCATGTGTCTCTATGGATACCTCACCTGGCTATAAAAATGCCCCATTTTCTGCTAATGGAGGGGTGAGCGGCAGAGTGGGGGGGACTGGGTCAATCTCACTGTCACCTGCACCACTTTCCACCCCCGAGGACATTCTGAACTCTTCTCGCCCATTTGACCTCAGGAGTGAACGTGTGAAAAAAAACACCTCTTCTGTCTCCAAAAGAGAGCTCCTGCCTTAAGAAAGGGAATTACCACAAGTAGGAGTTGTACGTGATTTGAGGCACGGCAGGACAGGAGGGGGACAGGTGGAGGAAGGCTCCAGAATCCACCACCCATGTCTTGGCGGGTCCTGGTCCTTTGGAGGCCCCAAATAGGTGTGCCCAAAATCCCCCCCTACGCCCCCACCCACCACGCCCTCCTACACACTCTTTCAGGAGCATGTCTAAAGCAAGTCATGTTTTCTACAAAGGAGGTGGGACCCCAGCCTCGTGGTCCTCTTGGGTTCTGGAAGGAGCTGTGGGCATCCCCTGGGCACAAGGAGCAAAGGGTCAGTGACACAACACTAGCACATGTTCTGTTCCCAGGACCACGAGGAGGGGGTTTTCTCCCTGGGTGGGGTCCAGGTCTGCTGCACACAGCCGTGGAAAGGCCTCCCTGCCCCGCAGCTCTGTCTGCCCTTAGAAGAGGGGGTGCCGGGTTCAGACTGAGGGTCCCTCCTACCTGGGGCCCAACGCTTGTGACCAGCCCCCGAAGGTTCCGCATTCGCAGGGCTGGGCAGACCCTCCCCACCAGGCAGCCGCCCCCGCCGGGATCTGGGATGAATCAGGTGGAAGAGGAGATGGTCAAACCAGATGCCACTCCGGGGTCATTGCTTCTAGAACCATCCAGTTGCAAAGGGGTCAGAGGTCTGTTTCGGTTGATTGCACAAAGGACTCGTCCCCAAACCTGCTGGATCAGCAAAACTAAAAAGCAGACAGACCCCCTTCTTGGGTAGCACAGCCTCAGATGGCACCACAGAAGCCACGAAAGGCAAACAAGGGGAGTGAACCAAATGTTCGCTCAGCCTCAGCGGTGGGGAGGAGCCTGTAGCCCAGCGAGGCTGCCGGAGACCCTTTGTCCTATTCCCTTAGCTCGGCATCCTGGTGGCTGTGAGGGGAGACCCCCAAGAACAGGCCCAGCAGCCACTGTGCACGGGATGAGCTGCCCCAGGGAGGTTCTTCTCCATTTACCGCACTGGGCTGTATCTGGGAAGCAATACAGTTGTACAGGATTTAGTCAGCATTTTCAGCATAAAAAATAATGTAAGAGTATGGGCAGGTTTCCAGGGTAGCCCGCAACTGCACAGGTCACCCCTAGTGAGGCTGAGGCGCTGTCTACTTGCAGCTAAAACTTCTGTCTTCAAAATGCAATACCAGTAACTAAGCAGACAGAAAAGGCTTAAGCACGTGATGGCAACATGTTGAAGAGCCACACATTCTCCATGGTAAGTTCTGGTGCATGAAACAAAGCGCGCACCCTTCCTAAAAGCAGAGGTGGCCCATGGTGGGATTCACTGCCTGGGAGGACGGGGGCCAGTCCCTGGGTTGTGTGATCATCAGGGTGAGGGGTAGGGGCTGTAGTGGGGTGCAGGATGGTAGGGAGGGGCAATGAGGAGCAGTAGGTGTCTGCTGGAGAAATGTCTGGAACTAATCTTAGAAGAACTCCAAGCAGGCCCTGTGCTTCTGGGGTCCTCCAATGGCTTCCCTATGTCCATGGGTCGGCACACTGTCTTCTCAATGGCCATTTGTTCCAAGGCAGCAACACTCTCCTTCTCAACAAGACCAAGATGTAGTTATGTTAGCCGAGCCCTCCCAACCACAGCCATGGCCACTTAGAGATGCCCCCCTCATCGTATAACCCTATATAAAGGAGGGGATCCTGTTAACACAAATGCAAACCCAAGGCCCTGGTTAGGTAACTCATTCAAGGTCTCACAGCTGAAAAGGGGCAGAGCCGACCCCAAGCCACGTGGCCACCTTTCCAAGCTCTCCCCAGTGCAAACGAACGGAGCTGGGATGGCCTCTGGTTTCCACAGCAGGGTGGTTGCATGGTGGATTGGAGAGAAATATGGTACAACTCCGTGCTACCAAAAAACATAACACAATTTATGTGCCTGATCAGCTGTGAGTGGCATCCGAGCCAGTGCCCTCCCAGGCCATGGGCAGCTCCACTCTGAGCCAGGGCTTCCACAGGCAGGGCAACCTGAAGTTGCATCTGGATTGTAAAAAAGACACTAGTGCACTGTGAATTGCGGTGCACCGCTCTGCACCTCACCTGCGAAACAGTGAAGAAGAAGACTGCATGCGTTTGCTCAGAGACCTGAGAAGGCAAGCGCTCTGGCCCGCCCCTCCCGCCCAGGAAGGCACCCTGCCAGCCCCCCTGCCCGCTAAGTGCTCATGATGGGCCGATCGCGCCTGTAAAGGGCTGTGGACTCCCCCGCAGCTCCACTGGAGCAACAGGCAGGTAGCCAAGGCTCAGCATCTTTGATAGAGGAGAATCTAGCTCAGTGACAGGGCAGGTATAACCTGGGTCTCCCAGGAGGTGCTGGTGAGTAAGGCCTGCTTGGTCTCCAGTGCCTGGCACCACGCTTGGCAGACCATAGGAGCACGAACAGGGAATGGTGCAGGGGGCATGTCCTGCTAGGGCACCCCCTTTACAGGCATCCATTCACTCTGCAAACATTTAGTAAATGCCTTTTGAACCAGGGCCCATCGAAAGCTCACTCCCAGTTTCCCTCTGGTGCCTGCTGTACAGTAATTTGCTGTAGAGATGATACTTTCCTTTAGAGAACTAGGCTGGGGGCCTGGCTTCCCCTGTTCGCTGCCTCAGCAGGAGACTTTGGACAGGAACAAGGCAGATGCACCTGAGAGAACAGGAAAAAGTGGCCACAGACATTTCCCAGACTTCCAGGTCTGGGGCTGAGGG
>PVKY010006310.1:0-16148 GCA_004027775.1 Bradypus variegatus
AACATTGCCAGCTCGGTGCCCGTGGAGAACTTCACCATTCATGGAGGTAACTGATGCTGTGATGGGCTGAGTGGAGAGAGGACGTCCCTCCAGGACTGTGATCCACACCCCCATGCTCAGGAGCCTCAGCCTCCAGTCTGTGTCCTGTAGCGATCTCATCCCTGCCTCACTCAGGGCCTGGCGAGAAGCTGAAGGAGGAAAGGCCTCTCCTTCTCTCTCCCACCCCTACACTGACCGTGAAGCTAAGAAAGAAAAGGATGAAATGTCACCACTTTTTGATTTAGCCCAAGGTCTTTAATTAAAGCCCTTCTTACCACTTTTCCAGCCAGTCAGGAAACCCAGAAACCAAGAATGAATGAAGTCTCTGCTCTTCTCCTTAGTGGGCCCTGTGCAGTGAGGTCAGCTCCTGGCTGGGGCACGGGGGCCTGGGACCACTGGTGAGCGCGCGTTTTACAGGGCTCCAGCGCATCCTGAAAACCCGTGGCGAGCTGGTGAAGAGCCGCACAGTGGACTGGGCCCTGGCCGAGTACATGGCCTTCGGCTCACTGCTGAAGGAGGGGATCCACATCCGGCTCAGTGGCCAGGACGTCGAGCGGGGCACCTTCAGGTGAGCTCGAGCCAGTCGGGCCAGGAAGGCAGGGGCTCTGGGGTTTCTCTTCCAGAAGAAAATCATTTCCAGAAAATGATTCCTGAGCTCCCTGTGTCTTAGGCTGCAGGAGCACATGTCCTGATGTGCTCTGTGCCGCCTCAGTTAAGAACCGGGTGTGTCGTGCCCTGCACTGCCTGGCGAGCAGCCCTGGCAGCTGGGCCTGAGGTCTGATAGTGTCCATTGGTCTTTTCTGCACACGAGCCCTCAGCGCAGCGAGCAGGGCCAGGCTCCGGCCCACTCACCGATTTGTTCTGCTGCAGCCACCGCCACCATGTGCTCCATGACCAGAATGTCGACAAGAGAACCTGCATTCCCATGAACCACCTCTGGCCCAATCAGGCTCCCTACACTGTCTGCAACAGCTCCCTGTCCGAGTACGGGGTCCTGGGTGAGTGCTCGGGCCTGTGTACTTGAGGGGCCAGGTTATGTGTGTGGTACGTGCTCACAGCCCCTGCTAACGCTTCCCACCTACTTACCACCCCCACGCCTGCTAACACTCTCTTCTGCCTGCTGACTGCTCTCCCCCACCTGCTGATACCCCCCGCCAGCCTCTTGCCAAGCCTCCTGCCTGCTGGCACTCCCCCCCCACCTCACCCGCATCTGCTGACACCCACACCCTGCCTGTTGACCCCCTTGCCTGCTGGCTGATGCTCTGGGTGTGGTTCTCTCCCACCCTCACCATTGGCAGGCTTTGAGCTGGGTTTTGCTATGGCCAGCCCCAACGCCCTGGTCCTCTGGGAGGCCCAGTTTGGTGACTTCCACAACACGGCCCAGTGCATCATTGACCAGTTCATCTGCCCAGGACAAGCCAAGTGGGTGCGGCAAAACGGCATCGTGCTGCTGCTGCCCCATGGCATGGAGGGCATGGTGAGCTCCCCTCTGGGGTCCTCAGGTGGGCTCCCAGACCCCCAACCCCAGAGATTGGCCCTGGAGCCAGCCGCACACAGCAGCCTCCTGTGGGTTCTGCTGGTGCTTCCTGTTGGGTGCCCTCAGATCCTGAAACCTGCAAGAGGCAGGTCACCTGGATATACCAGTGGGCCCCACACTCCCCCATCCCTCTGCCTTCCTCTTGATCAAAAGCAGGCAGTGCTGCCATTGTGCTCCCTGGCTCATAGGAGTTCCTGTGTCATCCTGGGAAGAGTCAGTCTCCCTAGACACTCAGCCCCATTCCCAGCTGCTCAGCCCACTCTGCTCTCTCATCCTACCCACGCCACCCTTTTTATGGCTGTCCCAGTTGCAGAGGGCACCCCTGTGATGCGACTCAGTCTGCAAGCCTGTGCACTGTCTTAAAGCACAGGTTTGGGAAAGGTGTGAACCTGCCCAAGGTCCCTAGATAGAGCTAGAGCCCCAGGGTCCTGGGTCCAGCCCTAAAATGTGCATGTCCCCCTGTGACCCGGGGGTGGGAAGGAGGACAAAGGATTGAATGTGACATCATGAAAAAAGATCATTGGGCATTTTTGACTCCAAAGCTCAGCAAGTTGACTAAAGTAGGCAAACAGGAATGCTGCTGTTGGCATGCGAGAAGTTCCCAGACTCATCCTGTCTGTCTGGTTCCAGGGCCCAGAACATTCCTCAGCCAGACCGGAGAGGTTCCTGCAGATGTGTAATGATGACCCAGACGTCCTGCCGGTGAGTGCAGCAGGCCACCTGCCCGGGCCGGTCACCTGACCACCTGAGCACCCTCGGCAGGAGCACGGGAGAGACGCCCACCCTGCCTCTGGCCACACTCCCCTCTGGATGAGCCAAGGGAGCTGCTGAAGGGATCACTGGACTGTCCCCTCCTGAGAGCCTGACAACTTACAGAGTCAGCCAGGGAGGATTTTCTTTCAGAGAGGTTGGCAGGTGTGGCCAGGTGTCTGCAGTTTTCCCCTCAATGAGAAACTTCCTCAGAGCACAGGAGAAGGACAAGTACAAGAGCTACTTCCTGTAGCCTCCTAGTGCTGTGAAAGCTGTAGCATAAGCTTTCAGGGGTGATGCTGTTCATACCGTGATTCAGGTAAAAATGCTTTAGAGGAAAGAACTTTGGGGTGATTTTAGTGAAACTTGAGAAGTCCAAAGAAAATTATGGAGAAGTCAGTTTCTGAAGAAAATTAGAGTTGGTTTTAGGTAGAACTTGGCATCTGTTTACCCGCCACACAGTAGTTTTTAAAGGAATGGGAGGGACTGAGTTTGGTGGAGACTCCTGTTCTGGAGGGTGGGGCACCACCACCCCGAGCTGTCAGATGTGCTCATTTGCGTCCTCTGTGTCTGTGCCCCCAGGCACACTGGGGCTCCCATGAGGGTTTGCTGTGTGGCTCTCCCCTGCCGTCACCCGCTGCCTCCCATGCCACCCAGCACCTTCCACGGGGACGGCTCTCAGGTCTATTCCTGGCCGCCGGCCTTCTTTCTCCTTGCCACAGGACCTCGAGGAAGCCAACTTCGACATCAATCAGCTGTATGACTGCAACTGGGTCGTTGTCAACTGCTCCTCCCCTGGCAACTTCTTCCATGTGCTGCGACGCCAGATCCTCTTGCCCTTCCGGAAACCGGTGAGTCCCAGGGTCTTCCCAGCCCAGACAGGGCCTGACCTGAAGGATGACCTAGGGGTGCTGCCCCTGCCCTGCAGGAGTGAGGAGAGGCTCCCCGGAGCTCATCCTGCTCTGGGCAGCTCAAGGGGGCACCTCCCAAGCAGGGTCCAGACCAGAATCTAGTGGCTGGCTGCTGGGGCTCCTCTTTCCTTTTTCGCTGCCGCTGCCACAGATGGAGCCAGCCAGGTGCTCAGGAGCAGTGCTGGAGGACTGTGCTTTTCACAATCACTTACCTCTCGTCCTCACAGCCCATCATATAGTGTAGCCCCACTGGGCGCTGAGCCACAAGCCAGATGTGCAGAGAGGACCTACTAGGCTCCACCTTCACAAGGCCCTGCTCTCAGGGTGGCCCTGACTTGTAGGCAGGTAGGGTGGATGGTGCTGAGCTCTGGAAGAGAGTGCAGCTCAGCAAGGGCCCAAGGCAGTGGGGGAGCAGGGCGCCTGGCCCCAGCATCGGGGGAGGAAAAGCTTTCCCTCCTCCAAAGTGGGCTCCTGAGTGGGTAGAGAGGGTAAGTAGGAGTTGGGGGACGAGTTGAAAAGGGTGCTCCAGGAGGAGGAGGAATGTATGTGTTGGGTCCAGGTGATGAAGCCTGTTGCCCTGTGCCTGCCGGGCCACAGGGTGCTGCAGGACACATCCTCCATGTCCTCAGCCAGAGCTCCCGTCCTGACAGCCTGGGAGCTGCCTGGTGCTGGGCTTGCACCCTGGGTCTAAATTCTCCAGGGTGCCAGGGAGGGGTCTCTTCCTGGAGTGCAGAGTACTGTTTGTGGACAACCACTCGTGAAGCACTGGGCCCCAGGGCATGGAGCAGAGCCAGCATTCACACAGGCCGGGGCAGCCCACAGGGAGGGGAGAGTCCTGCCTTGCGGGACGAGGCAGGGTGTGGGAAGGCTGGCTAGCTCTCCTTCTCTTCCTTCTGCCACTTTTGACATGACCGTGGAGGCCAAGTGTGGGCGAGGGTGGGTTGTCAGGTTCTGTGCCCTGAGAGGTTGAGGTCCGGTGGCCTCTTGCTTCTTTAGGTTGTTTCATTGAGATGTATTCACATACCATAGGCCTCTTACTTTACTCTCCTTTTTGGAATCCTGAGACCCCAGCCCATTGTGGTTTTGTGCTTCTCTATTTCAGCTGATCATCTTCACTCCAAAATCCCTGCTGCGCCACCCTGAAGCCAGAACCAGCTTCGACGAAATGCTTACAGGTATGAGGCCAGTACCTCCCTGGGGGAGACTAAGTTTTGGGTATGGGGTTCTTTGCTGCTGCTCTGTGGGTTTGCTTGTTACTCTCACTATGGCCTCCTGCCATGTGTTTTGTTTTTTTTTTTGTCATGGGGTAAATAACCCCCACACTGCAGTCCCAGGTAGCCAGGTATGGAGTAGCCGGGGTCTTGCAGGGGAGTCTGGTCACCAGCAGTGTGGGGAGTAGCTGCTCCTACCTGTGTGTACAGAGGACTCTTTTCAAGGCAGCCCAGAGCACCTAGACTCAGAGAACTGGGGTGACCTGTGGCAGCCCACTGCCGGGCACGGGGTCAGGGGATCCTGGCGGGCAGAACACCTGCAGGATGGGGCAGGGTGAGGCACGGTCACCAGCACAGCGCCCACCAGCGAAGGAGGGCCATGAGGCTGGTAGGCAACGGGGACGTGGAGCAGGTGGCCGGCACGCTGGAGGGGAGCCCAGCTGGCCCTGGGGCTCTGTGGGTGTAAACCGGCCTCCTTCCACTCTTGGGGCGGCCTCCCAGCAGCAGCACCTGTACCCAGGGGCCCGGTGAGCCTCCTGCTTGAACAAGGCTCCTTCTGTCCGCTCTGCTCCCCTGGGTGCCAGGCCCAGCCTAAGGGCTGCAGCATTTGCTGTGGGGGCGCTACAGGTTTTTATGTTTGTAAAACCATGAAGCATGTGAATGGAGCAGACGCCCTGGACCTGAGGCAGGCTATTTAAAGAAGTTGGATTTGCTTGGTATCAGACCTCGAGCTTGTCTGCTTGGCATGTGCCGACATGTGGTGTCTTCACAGCATGTTCTGGGTACAGAGTCCATCATTAAGAAGCCAGGGTGCTGGCAGCTGGGGCGGACACCTCTAACCCTGGGAAACTGCTGGCACGTTGGTTCAAAGGCCCTGGGCCCTGCTGGGCTGGCCGAGTTCCCTGGAGAGAGCCTGTCTAGCCCACACACATTCTCTCCTAGGAACCCACTTCCAGAGGGTGATCCCAGAAAACGGCCCTGCGGTGCAGAACCCAGAGAAGGTCAAGAGGCTTCTCTTCTGTACTGGAAAGGTGTACTATGACCTCACCCGGGAGCGCAAGGCTCGCGACATGGAGGAGGAGGTGGCCGTTGCCAGGATTGAGCAGGTGAGGGGCAGGTGGTGCAAGCAGCCCCTCCCTCTGCTCCGCCTAGCACTTGGAGCCTTTGTGTGTGGTGAGACAGAGAACGCCAAGTCCCGACCCTTCCCCTGTTCCCGGGGAGAAGACTCCCCGCCTCAGGGAGCCCACAGACAGGATGTCACCTGCTGCGGCCCACCAGGCCTTGGTGTGTCCCTAGTGCCTGGAATATTCTCTCTTTGAAATTCCCATCTTGCCTTCCCCCAGCTGTCGCCATTCCCCTTTGACCTCCTGCTGAAGGAAGTGCAGAAGTACCCCAATGCCGAGCTGGCCTGGTGCCAGGAGGAGCACAAAAACCAAGGCTACTACGACTACGTGAAGCCCAGGCTCCGCACGACCATCAGCCGCGCCAAGCCCGTGTGGTGAGCAGCCCCTACCTCTGCATCGAGCTGTGCCCTGGGGGCAGCTCACGGGTCCCCTTCCCCTGCTGGTGGGTGGTCAGCTGGGGCCCTCCCGGAGAGCCGGCCCCACTCAGTGGGCTCGGCCCTCGCCGCTCTCCCTCCCAGGTATGCCGGCCGCGACCCGGCTGCTGCCCCCGCCACTGGCAACAAGAAGACCCACCTGACGGAGCTGCAGCGCCTCCTGGACACGGCCTTCAACCTGGACTCCTTCAAGAACTTCTCCTGAGGCGGCCGAGCCGCCCCATCCCACCCACGACTGCCCCGCACCCCCCAACTAAAGCAGAGTGCCTCAGCGCTGCCGCCACCCTTCTCACTCCCGCACACTCCGCCTGCCGCTCTCCTAGCACCCAGCTTGTCGTCTCCCCTTGAGGGCTGGGCTCTCCCCCCAAGCCAGGACCCCGGTCTGTGCCGACCTGTCCCACCATGAGCTGTGGGGAGCTGGGAGGAGAGGGAGCAAGTGGCCAGCCGCCCCCCGGGAGGTCTGCTCGTGTCCTGGCCCTCCCTGCCGAGCTGCAACCCCAGGGCAGGGAAGACGGCTGTGTGGCTGCACCCGGCCCTGGCGGGCTTGCCGCCTAGCCTGGGAGGGGCTTCTGTGCCTGGGACTTAGGGACCGAGCCTTAGAATCAGTGGAGTTGGAAACTATCCTGGATCAGGTCTTCACAGCCTTCAGGGGCACATAGGGGGCTGGGCTCTGGCCGGGGCCCACTGCTGGCAAGGCTGAGGACAATGCAAGAGGGCAGCTGGCTGGGCGGGAGCTTTACTGGCCCAGCCCAGAGTCCAAAAGGGGGTCCTGTCTTGCCTCGGCGTCCCCTCTGGGTCCCCTGCCTGTCTCCCTGTGTGGGAGTGGGGCGTGCTCCATCCCCCTGGGTGCCAGGGAAGGACCTGGAGCCCAGGCAGCAGGCAGGCTGGGTCCTGAGAGCCTTTCCTGGGGTCTCCACAGCCCAGAGGGGTACAGCTGCTCCAGGTCACAGCTGCTGGAGGGCCGGGTTTGTGGCCTGCTTACCCCCTCACCCCTCCCTCCTTCACCTCCCCCTTCCCTTTCCTCTCCCCTCCCCCATGCTCTTCCTCTCTGCCCCACCCCAAACTTCCCTTTTTTCCTTTTAACAAAATGGAAACGTTGATGCGTTATTTCCTTTGCTGTGCCAAAGCCGGTCAGAGGGGGAGAGAAGGGGCCGGGGAGGGAGGGGCAGGGCCATGGCTGAGTGGCCAGCCACCCTTCGTCACCATTACTTTAACTCTCTTCATAGTGACAGATCTGATTTATTTATTTTGGTTAAAAAAAAAACAAAATTAACTTTTCATTGTATTTGGCTTGACCCATAAAATAAGTTATCCTGGGGCCTGTCTGCACCGTCATTCCTTTTGCTTGGACAGGGCAGCCTGCCTGTTGCCAGCCGGCCGAGATGGGCCCTCCCCACCTCCGTCCTCGTCGCCCCTCCCTCAGCGACCCCTTCTGCAGACTCCCGCCCAGGCCACAGCGACGGAGTAACCCTTCTGGAGAGCCTCCTTGTCACTCACAGTTGTCAGGGGAGGCCTGGGACACTGGACTGTATTTGGGTGCAGCCTTTTATGTTTGTTTTGAGCAGTCCCTGTCTCGGGTTGGAATCCTTCCTCCAGTTCTGTTTATTTCATTAATGTAAATAAGGCTGCCCGCTGGCGGTGGGCGGGGAGAGGCTGGAATTGTTCACGCTAATTCATTGCTGCACACGAATCTCCACCACTCTACCTGCGGAAAGAGCTCCACGGGCTCTGCGGGCGGCTTGCAGTCTGCCTGCCCGCTGGGGTCACTGCAACAGCACCAGTTACAAACGAGTGCCCCCTAAGTCCAGGCAGCTCACTGGACCCCTGGGTGGCCTGGCCCTGGAGTGGGGACAGCTGTCCCCAGCCCACAACAGCCATCCTGGGACTCCTGGGGGGGGGGGTGCAGAGGCCCCACCCACAAGGAAGAGGCAAGGGAATGGCCAGGGCAGAGGTGGGGAGCAGCCTCCCAGCAGCAGGCCCCATTTCCTTAAGGCCTCGGGGAGGGACCCCCAGATCTGTTCTGAGTGCTCCCTTGCTGCACAGCTAAGGTGTCCCCCAGTCAGGGCCTGGAGCTGGTCCCTGGGTTGGGAGGACACCTGCCACCTACCTCCCCCAGGAGCCGCTGAGGGCCAGGTGTACCCCATGTATCACTTCTCTAGGATCTGTTCACACCTTCCCCAACTGCATTCACAAGGTCTGCCTTTGGGGGTGGGGGGTGGGGTGGGGGTGGAATTAAAGCTAAAAGAGTCAAAAAGTTAGAGGGAAAAACTGCCCTTTCCCTGGGGAGGTGCCTGTGACACTCTGGACTGGCAAGGACTTCATCAATAGCTGGCTGCAGAATCAGCCCTGGGAGAGTTAGATTTCTACTGTTTTACCTCCAGTCCAAAAGCCACTAGAAAGATAGTGTCTTACCTTCCAAGCCGCTATGACAAATGCCACACAGAGCATTGGCTTAAACAACAGGAATTCACGGTTCTGGACGCCGGAAGGCTTGGCTTGCTTCCCCCCAGGACCAGTGGCTTTCTGGCTGGCCAGCACCTTGGAGTTCCTTGCCTTTTCCATCACATGACGATGTCCTCTCCTTTTTCTTCCGGGAGCTGTTGACTTCTGGCTTCTTGCTCCTCCCCGGGCTTTCTCTATGTCCAAATTTCTGCTGCCCATAAAGGCCTCCGGTAATCCAGATTCAGATTCACTCTCATTCAATTGGGCCATGCCTTAATGAAGAATTACGTCTTCAAGAAGACCTATTTACAGTGGGTTTGCCCCCACAGGAATACCGATTAAGACCAAGCACATGTCTGAATTTGGGATACATAACTCAAAGTCACCACAGATGCTCCCATGATGAAATTCAAGGATAGAAGCTAGGACCCTGGCTACCAGGTGGAGAAGATGGAACCCAAATGCTAGTGCAGGGCCGACGACAGCTGCAGTGAAGGCGTCTGCAGCTTGCTCTGGGTGGATGGGGACCACGTTGGGGACCTGCAGGATGTTGGGTGCCCCCATGGAGAGGAGGTTCTCTGGCTGCAGCCCAGAGCAGCTGCAGGAGTCCAGCCCTCCCAGATTGTCAGGTGGTATTTGTGGCCACAGGGACAGGCTGGTTCCTCTGGAATCTCCAGACAGCTGGGAGGGGGTCTGCATCTGTCATCCCCCCTGCTTCCATCACTGCACACAGCCCCAGCCAAGGAGGCCGCGGGGGCCACGGCTCTGGACAGACAAGCTGGATGTCACTGCCTGGGCTGCTGAGTCCAAAGGGACACCACGTGAACACATTTGTTTCATACAAGCACTTTCTAGTTATAGCTGCTCTCCGTTTTTGGAAACGAGCAGAAATTGGAGAAGAATGATTGTTAGAAGAAAAGTTCAAAGACAGTTGAATACTGGACCAGGATGTGTGTATTTTGAGTGACTCTATGATAGAAGCAAACACACATTGGGGAATAAACCCGAGTGGGGTTGGTGAGAGCAGGAGGCACAGAGTGGGCAGTGTTCGCTTATGAGGAATAGGGGCTGAAATGCACCTCTGAACCGAGCTGCCTAGTGCTCATTTTGTGAACCAACAAGGAGAAACATTTTGTTTTTAAGAAATGAAGGAAGGGACTTGCCCAGGGTCACTGAGTGACTCAGGAGCAGAGCAGGCCAGAATTCTGAGAAACTTGCTGTGGCCACATTTCCTGTAAGCAGGAATGAGAATCTAGGCCAAGATGCCCAGCTCTTCCACTTGTTTATGGGCCTCTGTGGGGCTTTTTGGGATATAAATGACTGACCAGGCAGCAGAACAAATCCACGAGACTGTCAGCTTGCTCAGCTGGGGAAGCAGCTCCTTGACTGAGCCCAGCAAGTGGCAGGGCTAGGGGAAAGGGTAAAGCTCAAAGGTGACCTGTTGGCTGGTGGCCCTGGTTTCATTACCAGTGGCCTGATGAAGACAGGCCAGTGGGTGTGACAACAGCTTCCAGCGGTCAAGCTGCCTCCACCTCCAGACTGAAGCACCTAAGGTGAGCAGTGTGGAATACCCTCAACCAACCTTGCCATTGAGCCTGAGCTCTGACCATGTGATTTTTTGTATGGTTTAAAACAAAGAGGAGAACAAGCTGCGGTTCCCCTTGGCTCTGCCAATGTGACTCTTGTTAAGCCACTAGAGCAGGTTTCAGCTTTCTCTTGCAGAAATATGGAGAGTTGGAGCAAGTGCCTAATTAATCGGTTCTAAATTTGATGGAGTAGTGAGTTCCCCGTCCATGGTGGTATTCATTTGGAGATTGTACGTATCAGACATGATACAGAAAACCCTTCTGAAATCCTCTGCAGGTTTCCTTGTTTTAGGACTCCCTATCAGTGGGGCTGCAGGCGCATTCCCACCAAGTTGGGTGTTGTTCTAGTTTGCTAATGCTGCTGGGATGCAAAACACCAGAAATGGATTGGCTTTTATAAAAGGGGGTTTATTTGGTTACACAGTTTTAGTCTTAAGGCCATAAAGTGTCCAAAGTAACATCAGCAATAGGGTACCTTCACTGGAGGATGGCCAACGGTGTCTGGAAAACCTCTGTTAGCTGGGAAGGCACATGGCTGGTGTCTGATCCAAAGTTCTAGCTTCAAAATGGCTTTCTCCCAGGACGTTCCTCTCTAGGCTGCAGCTCCTCTCTCAGTTCCAGTGTATTCTTCAAAGTGTCCCTCTTGGCTGTAGCGCCTCTTCAAAACATCACTCACAGCTGCACTGAGTTCCCTCTGTTATGTCAGCTTATTTATATGGCTCCCCTGATCAACTTAGACCCACCCCGAATGGGCGGAGCAACACCGCCATGGAAATTATCCAATCAGAGTCATCACCCAACAGCTGGGTGGGGTGCATTCCAAAGAAACACTCAAAGAACTACAATCTAATCAACACCGATAATGTCTGTCCACACAGGATTACATCGAAGATAATGGCATTTGGGGGACACAATATATTCAAACTGGCACAGGCGTGAGCACCCACGGCCACACCGTGGTGGTGCTGGCATGAGGTCTTCTGGGTGCTGACATCCAAGACCGTCACAGTAACGGGGGCGCCTCCGGCCTGGCCCGCCAGGGGGCAGACGGATCCCCCATCCCAGAGGCCCCGAGCACAGTTGTATCTACCTGTCTCCAGGTCCTGCAGAGACCCTCGTCCTCTCTGAATTGCCCCAGACCCTCCTGCCTCCCCGGTGGTCGAGCCTGGAGTGACACAGTGGAGAGGGAGACAGGCGCCTCCCTTTCCCGTCCCTGACCGACTCCCTGCCTGATTCATTAACCGAGCCCAGCGTGGGAAAGGCGGCTGGTGAACCGGGGAGCGCTCTGCGCACGGGGAGCTCACCCTGGAGGCTCCAGGGGGGTCTGCCTGCCCGGTCTCTGCCACTCGAGGTGGCCCCGGCCCATGTCCTCTGACTCATGACTTGGGGGTCGGATTTCCCTCTGGACCCAAAGTTTAGGTCTGAGATTAGTTTTCAGCATCTAAATTTAAAAGAGGGACGGAGTTGTGGCCCCAGCCGCGTTTGTGCTCCCTTCTGGAGTTGGCACATTTGTTGGGGCCAGGGTGGCACCCCCAGGGACGGCCCAGCCTTTGAACCCGAAAACCTTCCAATGACATTGCCACCAAGTTGTAAAGACGTGAACACCACTTGGACTCTTCTGTCCCCTTAAATGTATTTCTCATGGGTCCTGGCGATGGGATCTTTTCTTTCCCTGCCTGATATCCCAGAGGATTTTCTGTGCAATTATAGTGTTTACTGGGGTCTCCCTGAATGGGCTGGAGGGGTGGGAGGGAGGACAGCCCCTGGTTCGCACATTCATGCATTCATCCATTCATTCATTCATGCCACAAATATCTGGTAAGGGCCAGCTGGGTGCCAGGCACTGTTGGGGACCCCAGACTCGTGTCTACCCTCACAGTTTAGCAAAATGCTCACACAGACAGATGTGACATGGCCGTCATGATGGATGCTATGAAGGGAAGGTCCGGGGCTCTGGGAGAGGGGAACAGGACAGCTGAGCCGAGATCTGAAGGGCTGGTAGAAGCTAACAGGCAGCGGCCGAGGAGTAGCACGTGCCAAGGCCCTGTGGCAGGGGTAGGGGGGCACGGCTGGTCGGAGGACCTGGGGCATGTGACAGGTGCAGGGTCCCGGAGGGAAGGGGCAGACCATGCCAGCTTGGAGCTTGGAGGTCTGTGTACAAGTCTGGGGATTTATCATGGGAGGCCCTTCAGGTATTTTAAAGAGGCAGGTGGCATGATTCATTTGGCGTTTTTCAAAGCCTCCTGGTAGCACGTGGAGTACAGACTGCAGGGGATTGAGTGTGGAGGCAGGTGGCACCATCCAGGTGGGAATCTGCGTCATCTGCACCAGAGCAGGTGCTGGAGCGCAGTGGCAGGGTTTAGAGATCCTGCCGGAGGCAAACTAGAACTTGATCATGTAGACAGCGGGTGTGGACCATAGAGCTGTCAGGAAGGGCTCCAGTATCCAGCGTTGGATGCAGTCTCTCTTTGAGACACCCCCGAAGCATTGCAGCAGGAGGCGCTGCCTGAACCTATGAGTCCCCGGTGGTGGGAGTTGCAGCGCTGAGGGCCTGGGTAAGATCACCCGGGAAAGAAGGAGAGCAGGCACAGGGACCACAGCCCACTCACCAAGTGCGTCTGCAGAGATGAGGCAGAGCCAGGTTTCCAGGGTCCCCCAGACACCACTTGATGTCAAAGGGAACTCCTTTAACCCACCCACCCACCAATCTCAATTCGTACCCTCTCCCTAGGTTTTCTTCATCAGCCAAGCCAGCAACCTTGAATTCTGTCAGCACCTCACCCCCAGCCCTTCTGTCTCTCAGTTCCCCAGCCTCCTCTGCTGGCACTGGGGCTCCTGCACAGCTCTCTGGCTCCATCTTTCTCTGGGGCAGCTGGATCTACCTTCTTACTGCAAAACGATCTCTTTAAAACTCAAATTTGATCCGGCCTGTTCCTGCACAAAGCCAATAGCTCAGGTTCCCTGTGGGGTCCAGTTACTTCAGGGTATGGAGGGATGGACACATGGAGAGCTTCCCCTGCCTGCCCTGGGAACAAGCTACTCGCCTCCTCTCTCTCTCTCACTGGCCGGCTCCCTGTGCCCCTACTGCCTTTGGGCCTTGTCTGCCCCCAGGAGGACCCCCAACACACACTCAGGAATCAGGCCCCCTGTTTCTCTCTGCCAGAGCACAGCCCTGTTTCGTGTGTGTGTGTGTGTGTGTGTGTGTTTGCCCCTCCACCATCCTGCCTGCTCTCCCCGGGTCACAGGCTTTACCTGACTTGCTTTTGGGGCCCCCAGCATTGGATACAGGAGCTGCCATGCCCAAGAGGCTCACTCAGCGCTTCCAGAATGAAGGGATACATGTTCCTCTGTTGAATTTTCCCTCCATTAGAGATGGAGGGAATTCTCTCAATAGAAAATTGGCAAAAAAGCTGGCAACTTTTTTGCCCTGGAAGGAGGGGCTGCTGGAGAAAGGCCAAGTGGCCTCCAGGAGGTAAGCCAGGAGGGCTAGGGGAGGGTAAATGTGGCCAGGGGCTGGCCTGGCAACAAGTAAGCAAACGGCGGAAGGCTTTGAGAATCCTGAAGACCATGTAGCCAGGCCCAGCTGAGTTTTCCCCAGATTCTCCAACACAGCATCAGAGCCCATTATGGAGCCTGGCTCCACATCAGACTCTGGCTATGGAAAGGAGGGTCCAGGGCTGGTGGGAGAAATGCCTGGCTGTGGGACCCAGAGGTCCTGCACTTTCTCTTTGGGGCTGAAGGCTCCTCAAACTTTGTATTCATTCTGAAAGTTCTGAGAACCTTCTACTTCTCTGAAGCCCTCAACCCAGACTGTATACTTTTCCCTGGGGACCTCCCAGAGCCTAGGCATGAAACTGTCTGGGGCCTGATGCCTCAAACCATCTTGGTGGCTTTTCCTTGTCTGAAGCCAGCTGGGCCTCTTCAGTGCTGGGTTCTTCCTTAACTCAGGTATTACTCTGCCAGCAGAAAGATGCACAGCATGGATCATTGCTTTGTTTGTAGATCTCCTCATGATTCCCTCATGATCATTTGCAGATCCCCTTATAATTGTTTGCAGATCTCATGATCGTTTGCAGATCCCCTTAAAATCATTTGTAGATCCCTCTTATAATTGTTTGCAGATTCCCTCACGATCATTTGCAGATCCCCTTATAATCATTTGCAGATACCCTCATGATCATTTGCAGATCCCCTTATAATTGCAAATCTCCTTATAGTCATTTGCAAATTCCCTTATAATTGTAGGCAGATCTCCTTATGATCATTTGCAGATCCTCTTATGATCATTTGCAGATTCCCTTATAATTACCACCACTAAGGTTTAAGATGGAGACATAGAACTTCAGTTACCGAAAGGGCGTTAGCTACCAGCTTAGCAGAGTTAACTGGTTGGTCAGACCCCAGATAAAAGAATCTAACATATAGAAGGAATGTCTGATTCAGGGGCCCTGCTGCTTATGTCACAGAAAATAGGTGCCCCATAAACTAAAGAATTAAGGCTGTTTAGGGCTGTTCCAGACACAGTGGCACCCCAACCCCAAAAGGTGGGTAAAAGCAAGGTCAAATATGTCTATAAGATGAACAACCGAAAAGGCCTGCTCTCCCTAGATAACCAGCTGCTTTTCTGAGAAGAATAATGGGCTAGAATCCTAACAACCTGTCAGCCTAGAAATTGATAGACACCCACCCAATCGAGGCACAGGAGGCACTCAGCAGGCACCCTTCTCCCCCAACACCCTTCCCTCCCCACGTGGGTTTTTCCTTTAAAAAATGCTCTCAGATAGAGAGCCGGAGCCATTTTTCCTTTCTTTCTTTTTTGCTGGCTCCCACCTGCTTTCTTCCTCTAATAAACCTTAAACTCTCTACTTAAACCATGACTCTCTGCATTGTGTGGATTCTTGAACGGCTCTGGACGCAACAGTCATGAACTGTTTGAGTGTGCCGGCAGATGTGAATGAGAGTGATGGTAAGTAAGGAGAAGGTAACATCTTTGTCTTTATAAACCTCATAGGGAGGCCTGAGACCAAAAAGAACATCTACAAAGCAAGCAGATTCAATAAACATTAGGGCAGAGTAGTGCCCAGTTCATTGGAGAACCCCTGGCCTGGTAGCTGGTGCTTGGCAGGTCAGCAGCCACCATCAGCATGAGGCATTAGTGAGTCCAATCCTGGCTTGTAATCCTGGATTCCTATTCCAGGATTACTGACTAAGGCAGCTTTGTCTGAGAGGGTCCCGTGGGGAGAGTGTCTGGTGGATCACTCCATGGGGAGGAGAGGTCTACCGTGGGTTCTGCAGGCAGAGTTCATGGTCATGTCCAGAAGCAGATGAATGGTCAGCACGGGCCAGCCTGGCATGGACAGTGAGGGAATTAGATAAGGGGATTTGAGAGTGAGAAAAATCCTAAAGCTTATAGGAAGGGTTGAGGTTGCATCATATAGCAGCAGAAAGGGATGATACAGTCTGTAGCTAGAGAAATGGCAAAGAAAGAACAAAGGAGAACAGTACCCAAGGATCGACAGGCCGGCTGTGGCAGGCCAATGGCCGAGTGGAAGGAGGGGCTGCTGGAGAAAGGCCAGGAGGGCTGGGGGAGGGAGAATGTGGCCAGAGGACTCGGTACTGGACACGGCCATGCAGAGGCATGATTCACTCAGCCAGGCCTGGCAGGAGCTGCTGCTGAAGGGCCTTACATTCTGGGGCTTGGGTCAGAGGGTGCTGAGCACTGGGGAGACAACAGCAGGCCAAGGGGCAGACACTGGCCAGCAGGGTGGGGAAGAGGTGGGGGAGCAGACACAAATGGGCAGGGCCCCCCAGGGCCAGACACATCGCCCATCAATGCAAGTGCATCCTCGCTGGGTGGTCCCAGGGCTTTCCACCAGCCTGATAGGTCCCACCACCCCAGTGCAGGGTAACAGTGCCCTCCTAAATGGGATGGCCAGGGAAGGCCACCCTGATATGTGACAACACACCCTCACGAAGACATGCTGAGGTCCCAAGGCTCAGTCTTGTGGGTGAAAACTCATTTGTAAATGGGATCTTTGAAGATGTTATCCTTAAGATAAGGCCAAATGGAACTGGGGGGGGGGGCTTGATCCAACATGGCTGGAGTCCTTTTGA
>PVKY010006311.1:0-16148 GCA_004027775.1 Bradypus variegatus
GATCAGACTCACTCACTCGTTTCAGAATGCAGACTTCTGTTTTCACCAAATGGACGTTCCCTGTGGCTTTAGCAGAACTTGTCCGGCTGGTGCTACTTTGGAGGTGACGTTCTGGGTCACTTTCTGGTTTTTATTCATTGTTTTTCACGGAGGTGTCTCCTTGCTCTGTCTCACCTAGCCGCCATCATAGGTTCTCTCCCATGTGTTTTTATTAAGTTTGTAATTTAAGGTAAATAAGCAAAAATGGGGAAAATCATATCTTTCTTTTTCTCTTCAAGCCCCAGAATAGAGAGGTGTAATATTTACTTTTACAGTTGCAGAGAGATCATATTCCCATCCAACAAATTCCCTGTTCTAGATAGGGATTACTGCTCTGTTCCATCTTCCATGCTTGTTTTTCCTTTTTGGCTTCCCTAATTCACAGAGCAATTTTTTGCGTCATTATTTCATTGAGGGCGTTTAGTGCAGTGGTGAGGAAGGTCAAATCCTGTTCATGCCACTTACCATCTCTGTGACTTTGGATGAGTTGTTCAACCTCTAATGCCTCAGTTTCCTCACTTATAAAATGTAGTTAATCACAGTATCTTTCTCAAAGGATGCTTGTGAGGATTAAGTGGACTAACAAATGTAGAATTCTTAGATGTTCCCATACACAATGAATGCTCAATAAGTAATAACTGTTGTTACTAACAATATCAGAAATTTATTTTTTTTATTTTGTGTGCATGAACAAGACATGAAACTAAAAACCCATGAAGCTAACTTTTGAAATCATTCTTACTTCAACAAGGAAACATAGGTCTAGAGAAATGGAATGATTTATTTAAGCTCACAAAGCAAGTTACAGTAGATCCAAGACTAAAACCTAGGTTTTTAAACTCATGGTTAACACTTTTTTTTCCATTCTTTTGGGAATTTTTTCACCATTGTATGAAAATTTTTCTCCCAATGTAAGGTTTTTAAAATCACTTGAGTCAATAGTAAAGCTTTTTTACTCTGCCTTAAAATATACTCAGATCTCTAAAAGACCATAAGGTATCATTTGCTTCCTAATTATCAAGTCCACCTTTTCTCACTCTTCCCCCACATTCTTAGCCTTTCTTTGGCACTTGTTTTTGTCTACAACCCTTTCTTTCCTGAAACCTATCTCCTTTGATTTCTATTGCTATTGTATATTTCTGGTTCTTCCCCTATTTCAATGATCTCTCTTTTTTTGGAGTTCCTACCTTTCCTCTTAAAATTGTCTATTTACCTTCTTTGTTATACTCATCCTCCTAACAATTTCATCTAAAGCTTGTTTCCATGAGGATGAGGCTCAACAGTATCTTTTAAGCTACAGATCTGCATTATCCCTTTACCTGCTAGGTATCTTCACCTAGATGTCTTTTTATACCTCAGAGTCAAAAATATCTAAAACCAAACTTATATTCTGTTCCTTTTCTTTTCCTTATCCCAACAAGCCTTTCTTGGCTTTACCACATGGTGGCCATAAAGACTAGAAACATAGATAAAATACACATTAAATGGTTTACTGGTGTTACATTACAATGTATGATATGCTCAGTGTGTTGCCCTTATCAGCAGTGCATACTTCAGTCTATTCACAATTGCCATTCACAATTGCCATGAATGTAGCACATTAAAATAGCATTTCTGTCAGTCTCTGCACATGCATTTGAGATGTGTTTAATTTTTACTGAATAAAAATGTGTCTTTATATTCCCCTGGAGAAGTTATTACAGAGATTCCATCTATTTAAAACACACACACACATACACATTTCCAGACTTTATGGCTACCCCGAATGTCTATTATTTGTACCGTTATTTTTCTAGGTTTCTATGGTAAAAAATTGCAGAGTCTCCCTAACTTTCTGAATGTAGTGTTTGGCCAAATCTGTAGTTGCTCTTTTAAATATTTCTTGCATACATGTTTTTTTCATTCCCACTACCTTTTCCTACCTAACTCAAGTTCTCAGGACTCCTCTCCTGGATTATTGCAGTAGCCTTCTAACCAGTCTTCTGCCTCTACTTTCATCTCTTCTAGTTTGTCTTATCTTAAAGTACAGTGCTGAGCATATCACTGACTATGTTAGAAAAGCATTCAGCAGTTCACCATTGCCCTTAACATGATAACTTTAGGTTTAAATTCTATCCTGTTTTTTTGTCTCTTTACTGGACTGTAAGATGCTTGGAGGTTAGACTATACCTTATTATTTTCATATTCTAGGTACATCCTATTTAGTTCAATAATGTATGTGTAGAAGTGTTCAAACAGTATTCTAAATTGACATTAGCATGTTAGCTAAGAATAGTCACTATAATAACTAGATTGAAACTGCTATTTGATTTAAATGGAATAGGACAGTATCTTTTCCAGCTGTTTCCAGCTCTGTCCTGGTAATTTTCTGTACATAATAAAGGACAAAGATTACCCATAACTTCCTAGAAAACTAGCACATGTGTAAGGACAGTTGACATTCTGTTTTGCTCATTTACTAGTGAAGGACTAGCTGCATCTTATATAATTCTTATTTCTCCAGGTCAAAACAAAATTGAAGCCAAATCCTTCAGAAAACCCAGTGGGTAACAAGCAGGAAGATGCTTCTTCAATGAAGTCCGGTAGCCAAGAGAACACCTTTTTCTCGGGTTCTCGACTTCTCCAACTTAACCGACATCAAGAAATCTGGTCTATACTAGAGAATGTTTGGATTACACTGTATCAGAACAGGTACTATACCTCAAAAACAAGTTGAATTCTTGAGATATAAGTTTGCTTTTTTTAGAATTTTCCATTATTGCCTTTAATCATTGAATAGTTAGTGTTTGGATTGTGAGTTTAATGTACTAGGTTGTCTTATTGAAGGCCTTATGATTAAATTGGTACCTTAGAAACAGTGTTTCTTAACTAGGGGGCACATCAGAATTATCTGGAAAGTTTAAAAAATATGTATGCCTAAGCCCTCTCCCTAAAAATTCTGATTCAGAAGAACTGAGGAGAAGCTGAGAGAGTACATTAAAAACAAAACAAAACAAACAAAAAAACCTAAGTGATTCAGTTGTGAATTCTTAGTTGAGGAGCATTGCTTATATATGTCAGAACCAATGAAAAGTCACAAATTAGCAGAATACAGAGCCTTAATAAAATTGAAAATAATTTAAGAAAGACCAGCCTAGATGAAGGGGAAATCTGGCATGTGTGATTTTTTTAAATGAAGATTAAAAAAATTTTTTATTACTTTCATTCACGTAAACAGAATATTATGGTCTTGATGAATAAAAAGATAGAGACCATTTGTGAGTAGTTCTTCAAATAGGGTGCTGCTAGAGTAGCTTAAAAAGAATTTTAAATAACTTGATTTTAAAGTAGGCCAATATACTCCTCCCTGCAAATACTTTTCCCCAAACCCATAATCTTTATATAATTACTTTGCCGAGCATGCTGTTTTATAGGATGATTTTGGTTCAAGTGTCTAACATGCCTTTTGTTTTTGGTTAAGATATTCTGGATTTCCACAAGATACCTACATAGTCTGTTCTAGGTGTTCACAAGGACAGCAGAGTTAGCACTCTACAAAATCTATTCTGAATTGACCATCTATTACAGCATTGTAGATTTGGGGCCCATTTTTGGTTCTTGGCTGCAATTTTTTTTTAATTTTCAAACAAATTCATAGCCTATTATATGACTTTATAGCATATAAAGAAATAACTTACCTGGCATATAAATTAAATAGACAGTGTTTATAAATTTGTACTTTCATATAAAGCAAAGGTTTTGTTTGTTTTTTCCAGTGTTAACACATTCTTTATTTTCTGGCTAATCATATATTCTGCTTAACAGAAAATAACCATATATACCAGACAGGGATCACCACTCAAAATAAAATAGATTTAAACTGTAAACTTCTTTTCATTCAAAAAACATTTGAGAATTTTATATACCTTAGAGCTAACCTGTAATAGACATGCATTCATGTTGGGAAATTTCTGGACAATGGAATTTATATAATAGTATTTCAGTAAGTGAAAAATGCTTATTTTGCTTTATCAATATATATTTATTGAAGGTCTCGATTGTTTCCCAAGCTGGTTGTATACCAGAGTCTGCTGTAGAATTTTTTCAACATATTCATGCTTGGGTTGTTCATCTAGATGCTTATTCAGAGGTCTGGGAGGCTCTATGCATCGCTGCTTATATTAAGCTAATAGAACACTTATATACAACTGTAAATGCTGTTTTCCTGCCCTGTCATCTAATTGTGGTTTAATAATCAATTGTAAACTTATAGCACATTAGCTCATGTTTTTGGTATCATTTCTATTTATAAGATATTTGCATGTAAGATACTGTTGATAATTCAAGGTTGAAAAAAATCTTTCCTGTTATATCTCATTCAGGCTTCTGAGATACTTTAAAAGTTCATTCAAGATGTGCAAGGGAAACTGTAATAAAACAAAATGTTCTACCTTCTGCCACTGATTTTCCCTGTGACTCAGAATGTTATTAGTACTGTGAAGACAAAACAATAAAGAAATAAATTAGTTTTGATAATTTCTTCACTGATAATTTATAAATTGATTTTTTAGCAATTTCGTAATTTATTTAATCATGTCTAATTGAGTGAGCCTGTCAGTATATTACAGCTGTCATCCAGGACTTTGATTTGAAATGCTTCAATTCAAAACCACCTCATTATTTGTAAAGTCTGATTTTATAATAAAGTAAATACAGCATTAAAAATTCACATTAATATTTATTTTATCTAGTTTTATGTATTGTTGGGATTTTTTGTAAAAATGATTTGGAAAAAAAAAGATTTTGTGTCTTACAAAATGACTCCTATCAACTAGATGTGTTCCCTTAAGTTGACACCTGTTTTCAACATGAACCGATTAGGGTGGTTACTGCCTAGACATCCTTGAAGATCGGGGAAGTGATTAAACTAAAGGAAGGGGTAGCAACAGACAAGATGGAATTTAACAAAGGATTGTGAATACTGAATCTTTATATATAATTTTTTTCCTCTTAGTTGCTAGGGTATTAGAATAGTTAGAAGGAAAGAATGGAAATGGTAGAACTGTAACCCATAGCACCCTTTGAAATTTGTTCTATAGCTACCTGTTAAATTGTAATTTGAAAGCTATACCTTTTTGTATATATGTTAGACTTCACAATAAGGAAATAACTGAACCTATGGTACTATAACTCATAATAACTTTGGAAATTTCCTATATATTTACTTGCTAAATCGTACTTTGAAAGATATTACTGTTTTGTATATATGTTATATTTCGTAATAAGAAAATAGCTGAAACTGTGGAATTATAACCTATAATATTCTTTGAAATTTGCTGTCTAACTACTTGTTAAATTGCACTTGGAAAGTTATCACTTTTTTGTATGTTTGTTGTATTCTATAATAAAAAAAATTAAAATACAAAAGAATAAAAAGGAAAAACAGTGGTTCCTACAGGATATAAAAACAATCACTTTGAACAAATCACCTAATCTTTCTGAAACTCACTTTGTTAATTTAAAATCAGATAATTGGATTAGATGATCTTTATGGTCCCTGCATATTCTGAAAATTCCATGAGTTTGGATTTTGGACAGTTTATAGATATAACACATATTCCTTTAATTTACTTTCAACCTTTTGTATCTTCTTACCTGAAGAATGTTTAACTCACCCCTCCAAAATACTAGTTAGATAGAAGTATGATAAAGTTTTACCAAAGATTTACCTTTTATGGTAGTGTGGTACCTTTGTTATAATTGATGAAACAATATTATTGTACTTATATTATTAACTATAGTCCATAGTTTATATTAGAGTTCACTCTTTTTGTTGTATAGATCTATGATTTTTTTTTAAATTTTAATTCTGGTTACATATATACAGCCTAAAATTTCCCATTTTAACCACTTTCAAGTACACAATTAAGTGTTGTTAATTATTTTCACAATGTTTTGCTCCCATCACAAACATCCATAACCAAAACTTTTCCATCTCGCCAAACAGAAACTCTGTACCAAGTAAGCATTAACTCCCCATTCCCCACCCCCATCCTTGCCCCTGGTAACTTATATTCTGATTTCTAACTCTATAAATATGCATAGAGTATTCATATGCATAGAATTATTTCATATAAGTGATATCATATAATATTTGTTCATTTATGTCCGGCTTATTTCACTCACCAGGATGTGAACTTCAAGGTTAATCCACGTTATAGCATGCATCAGAGCACCATTCCTTTTTACAGCTGAATAATATTCCATTGTGTGTGTGTGTATGTGTGCGTGTATATATATACATTTTGTTTATCCATTTATCTGTTGATGGACACTTGGGTTGCTGTCACCTTTTTGGCTATTTTGAATAATGCTTTTGTGAACATCAGTTTCAAATGTCTGTTTGAGTTCCTCCTTTCAGTTCTTTTGGGTATATAGTTAGAAGTTAGATTGCTGGGGCATATGGTAATTCTATACTTAACTTTCCGAGGTACTGCCAAACTGTTTTCCACAGTGGCTGTACCATTTTACATTCCCACCAACAGTGTATGAGGGTTCCTATTTCTTCACATCCTGGCCAACACTTATTTTCCTTTGTTTCTTAAGTAATAGCCATTCTAATGGGTGTGAAGTGGTATCTCACTGTGGTTTTGAGTTGCATTTCTCTAATGGCTAATGATATTGAGCATCTTCTCACATGTTTGTTGGCCATTTGTATATTTTCTTTGGAAAAATGTCTGTTCAAGTCCTTTGTCCATTTTTAAACCGGGTTTTGTTTTTATTCTTGAATTGCAGTTTATTGTGTATTCTTGATATTGAACCCTGATCAGGTATATGATTTGCATATATTTTCTTTTTTTTAATCTTTTTTTATTTTGATTTCCATATATTTTCTATCATTTTCTTGTTTGTCTTCATTGTCCTTTGAAGCACAAAGGTTTTTAATTTTGATGAAGCTCCATTTTTCTATTTTTTTTTCTTTTGTTGCTTCTGCTTTTGATATAAGGTCTAAGAATTCATTGCCTAATGCAAGGTCTTGGAGATGTTTCCCTATGCTTTCTTCTAGGAGTTTTTTAGTTTTATTTCTTGTATTTAGATCTTTGATCCATTTTGAGTTGATTTTTGTTTATGGTGTGAGGGAAGGGTCTACTGTCATTCTTTTGCATGTGAATATCCAGTTTTCTGAGAACCATTTGTTGAAAAAGACTCTTCTTTCCCTGTTGAGTGGACTTGGTACCCTTGTAAAAAAAATATGTTGGTCATAGATGTGAGGTTTATTTTGGAATTCTCAGTTTGATTCCATTGGTCTCTACTGGTACTGGTATTACCAGTACCATGCTGTTTTGAGTATTGTAGCTTTGTAATAAGTTTTAAAATTGAGAAGTATGAGTCTTCTAATTTTGCTCTTCTTTGTCAAGATGTTATTGGCTATTTGGGGCCCCTTACCCTTCCTTGTATATTTAATGATTAGCTTTTCCATTTCTGCAAAGGAGGTTATTAGAATTTTGTCTGGAGTTGTGTTGAATCTGTAAATTGCTTTGTATAAAATTGACATCTTAACAATATTTAGTCTTCCAATCCATGAACACAGAATACCTTTCCATTTATTTAGGTCTTTTTAATTTCTTTCGGCAATGTTTTGTAGTTATCCCTGTAGAAGTCTTTTACATCCTTGGTTAAATTTAGTCTTAGATTTTTTTATTCTTTTGGATGCTGCTGTAAATGGTGTTAGTTACATTTAAAAATCATATCCATATGGTAGGGACATGTTGGAAGCAATACAATTATTTTAGTTTAAAAAAAAATCATATGTCCAATATGTCTTCTTCCACCTTCAGATATATTTTCAGGTTGAGTACCTCCAAATGTAAACCATGAATCCAATTTATTACACAAAAATCTAGAATCATAGAGAAAATGGTGTGTTTATTGTGTCATTTTCATTCTTTTAAGGCATTCTGTATTATTTCATATAGTGATAATTTTTAAGAGGAAAGAAGAGGCAGAGGATGAATAGGGACATGGTTGACTGATGAGTGAAAGTTACAATTTTAGAAAGTATTTAAGGAAACTCTTATCACAGAGGTGACATATGAACAGATTCCCAAAGGAGATGAGGGTGGGAACCATCTAGTTATTTTCAGGAAGAGCATCCCAGATAGTGGAACAGAAATTGCACAGACACTGAAGGAACATATCTGTTACGTTCAGTGAACTGTAAGGAAGCCATTTTGGTTGGAGTAAGTTGATCAAAGAGACAGAGTAGAAGGAGATAAAGTGGGGAGGAGGGTGTGCTGATTGTGTAGGGCTTTGTAGGTCCCTGTGAGGATTTGGGGCTTTTATTGTTAGTGAGATGAGGCACTGTACAGTTTTAAGCAAAGAGATGAAATGACCAGACTTGTTTTATAAAGATTGCTCAGCCACATTGAGAATAGACTGTAATGACAAAGGCAAAGCAGGAAGGTCAGTTAGGTGTCCATTGTGATAATCCAGGTGAAAGATGATGGTGCCTTGATCCAGGATTGTTGTAGTAGAGGTGATAGGAAGTGGTCAGGTGCCAGATATATTTTAAAAGTAGAGCCAACAGGGTTTGCTGATGCATCCTAAGGGACAAGAACAAGAACTATAGAAGTATAGAAGTCACAGCAATAGATGACTATTCAATCCTGTGACTCGTGTGGCTATTCTTGTCCTCATCTCTGCCTTATTTTTCCTGTATTCTGTCATTTAGAATAAAACTCAAAGGAGGAGCTTTTAGTACCCTGATCCTTTGGCTCATGAAATGTTTAACTAGAGTGTATAATTCTATATAACAATTATAATGGAAGTTTTTTGGATATTAGCATCTAGTATGTGGGATTTTGATTTACTGATTGCTTTCCTGGAATATTCACACATACATACACAACACACATATTTACATGTGTACCCAGAAAAAGGTACAGGAGTTACCTATGAATAATAATAATGCTTATTTCTGATTCATGAACCATATATTCTTCCTACATTCCTATATTTTTTAAAATTTCTATGATGTCTAAGCATTAAATGTATAAAAATTTTAATGAGATGAATATTGTAAAATAGAATAAGTTTATAATTTTTATTTTAAATGTAAAATAAATGCACAAAAATCAATTGTACTTTTATAGATTTGCATTGAACTATCTAAAAAGGAAATTAAGAAAAAAATCTTTTTACAATAGCATTAAAAAAAATACTTCCTAAATTTACTTACCAAGGAGGTACAAAACTTGTACACTGATAGCTACAGAACATTGCTGAATACAATTAAAGAGGTGAATAAATGTAAAGATATCATGTTCATAGATTGGAAGACTTATTAATATGGTTAAAATGGTAATAGTCCCCAAAGCAATCTATGCGTTCAATGCAATCCCTACAAAAATTTCAGCAGCCTTTCTTGCAGAAATGGAAAAGCTGATCATAAAGTTCATATGGAATTGCAATAGACCCTTAATGCCAAAACAATCTTGAAAAAGAAGGACAAAGTTGGAGATATCACACCTGATTTGAAATTTACTACAAAGCTACAGTATTCAAAACATTGTGAGATTAGGAATGACATGTAGCTCGATGGCATAGAATTGAGAATCTAGATCAACTGATTGAGAGTCTTATGATCAACTGATTTTTGACAAGGGTGCCCAGACCATTCAATAGGGAAAGAACAGTCTCTTCAACAAATGGTGCTGGACAAACTGGATATACACATGCAAAAGAATGAAAGTAGACTGCTACCTCATACCATATTCAAAAATTAAGTCAAAATGGATTGGTAGCCTAAATATAAGAGCTAAAACCATAGAACTCTTAGAAGAAAACATTGGTTTATATCTTTGTGACCTTTAGTCCAGAGATTTCTTAGGTATGACACCAAAGGCACAAGGAGTAAAAGATAAAATAGATGAATTGGACATCATCAAAATTTTAATACTTTTGTGCATCAAAGGACACTATCAAGAGAGTGGAAGGACAACCCACAGAATGGGAGAAAAAATATATGTATCTGACAAGGTCTAGTATCCAGCATACACAAAGAACTCTAAGAACTCAACCAAAAAGTAAAACAACCCGATTTAAAAGTGGACAAAGGGGTTGAACTGGTGTTTCTCCAAAGTTAATATACAAATGTCCAACAAGCACATGTTCAAAATCATCATCATTAGCCATTAGAGAAATGCAAATCATAACCACAATGAGCATCCACTAAGATGGCTATAATAAAAAAAAAAAGAGAAAAAATGACAAATTGTTGTCAAGGATGTGGAGACTGGAACCCTCATACATTGCTGGTAGGAAGGTAAAATGTTGCCGTCTCTGTGGTAAACAGTTTGGCAGTTTCTTAAGTTAAACACTGAATCACCATGTGTGCCCCAGCAATTATAGTGCTAAGTATATACCCAAAAGAATTGGAAGGTAGAAACAACCCAAATGTCCATCAACTGAGGAGTGGATAAACAAAACATAATATATGCTTACAATGGAATATTAATCAAACAGGAAAAAGAGTGACTGCTGTTGCATGTTGTAACTTGGATGAACCTTGAAAACATACTAAATGAAAGAAGCCAGGCACAAAAGGACACATATTGTATGATTCCATTTTATATGAAATATCTAGAATGGACAAATATAGGGACAGAAAGCAAATTGCTGGTGGGGAAAGTGGGGAATGTTTAATAGATTTGGGGGTTCCTTTGAGTGATTAAAATGTTCTGGGATTAGTGGTGTTGGTTGCATAACATTGTGAATGTATTAAATGCCCCACTTCAAAATGGTTAAAATGGTGAACTTTATGTTAATGTGTACTTTTCTACAATAAAAAAATAATAAATGCTTAGGAACACAGTGTAAAATAGGAGAGAAAATTACCTTGAGTTCTATACCTAATGGCAACCATAGTTGATATTGTTAATATTTTTATGTCCATCCACCTTTGTTTTTTGGTTTATGTTTTTATTTTTGTTTTTATTATGGAATATAACAATATTCCACAATATTTACATAGAAGTGATAACTTTCCAAGTGCAATTTAACAAGTAGAGAGCAAATTTCAAAGAATGTTATGGGTTACAGTTCCACAGTTTCAGTTATTTCCTTATTTTGAAATATAACATATATGCAAAAAGGTGATAATTTTCAAAGTAAAATTTAAGTAGTTATATAGAAATTTCCAAGAATATTATGGGTTACAGTACCATAGTTTCAGTTATTTCCTTAATGTGAAATATAACATATATACAGAAAGGTGATAACTTTCAAATTACAATTTAATAAGTAGCTATATAGCAAATTTCAAAGAATGTTATGGGTTACAGTACTACCATTTCATTTATTTTCTTCTAGCTTATTGTAATACTTTAGCAACTAAGAAAAAGAAAATTATATAGAGATTCAGTATTAATAATCTTTTGTTAAATTCTGTCTTGTCTGTTGCTACCCCTTCCTCTAGTTTAATCACTTTACAGTCTTCAGGGATGTCTAAGCAATGACCACCCTAATTTGTTCATGTTTAAAAGGGATGTTGACATTATGGGAAAAGGGGATGCAACTGGTTGATGTTTTTGAAGAGCCTTTTGCCTCTGTGTTTTGGGATTTAGCTGATATAGCAGCTCTCTGGAGGATTTAAGGTTATGAAGAATAAACTTAGTGTGTGAAACTTTTATAGAGTCTCAGGGACTCAGATATTCTTTAGGGTTTTGGGGATTACTGTTGATGTAGGCTTATCATACTGTGGCCATTTGGGATATGTGGCTGAAGCTTGCATAGGAGTAACCTTCAGGACAGCCTCTCAACTTTTGAAGTCTCTTAGCCACTGAAACCTTATTTTGTTGCCTTTCTTTTCCCCCTTTTGGTCAAAAAGGCATTCTCAACCCCTTGATGCCAGGGTCAAGCTCATTCTCCAAATCTGTGTCCCACATCACCAGGGAGACTCACTCACCTGGGTGGTACTGCCCCACGTTGGGCAGAGGGTGATGAATGTATTTGCAGAGTTGGACTTTGAGAGAGAAAGTCCACATTTTAGCAACAATAGAGGCTCTTTGGAGGTTATTCCTAGGCATAATTATAGGTGGGCTTAGCCTCCCCTTTACAACCGTAAGTTGACTTATAAAGTAAGTAATTTATAAAGTAGGGGGTTCCTAATTTCACATAGCATATGTTCTGTCCACTATGATCAATCAGTATCTCACATTATCATCACTTAGTTGTACAATCCTCATCACTCTCTGTTTTAAACAATTCTCTTTACCCAAAACACCCCATAGCTCTTTTCAGCTCTTAATTATTTGTCCCTATTATTTGTGTGGTACTAATAAGGTATTCCTATTAATTATAGTCCCTAGTATGCAATAGGTAGATTTTTCCCATGCACCACTCTGCTGTACCAGTGTCATACCTTAGCAGTTTATCATACAAGCAACTATCTATTTTTTGTATTGCTGATCTATGGGATACATACCTTTAAACAACCCCTTTCAATCCTGTTCACCTTCAGTGAAGCTTTGATACTTATAATCCCATTAACAGTCATCACCCCATCCTCTCCCATACCTTTAAATGCACCCTCATTAACATATCTGAACATACTAGGTTATCATTCCACTTTCACTAGTATCTATCTTTAGGTCCCCAGTATTCTATATTATAAGATATTGGTTTTAATTGTTCAGGGAGTTCATAGTAGTGGTAACATACAGTATCTCTCCTTTTGTGTCTGACTCATTTCACTCCGCATAAAATCTTCAAAGTTCATCCATGTTGCCATATGTTTTGGGACCCCACTCCTTCTCACTGTTGCATAGTATTCCATTATATGTGTATACCACATTTTGTTTATCCACTTGTCTGTTGAAGGACACTTGGATTGTTTCCATCTCTTGGCAATTGTGAATAATGCTGCTGTGAACATTGGTGTACAAATGTCTGTTCATGTCACTGCTTTCAGACTTTATGGGTATATACCAAGAAGTAGAAATGCTGGATCATAGGGCAATTCAATATCTGGTTTTCCGAGAAACTGCCTAATTGTATTCCACAGCAGCTACACCATTATACATTCCCAATAGCAATCAATAAGAGTTCTAGTTTCTCCACATCCTCTCTGGAATTTGTTGTTTCCTGTTTGTTTGATGGCAGCCATTCTTATTGGTGTGAGATGGTTTCTCATTGTGGTTTTGATTTGCATTTCCCTAATAGCTAGTGAAGATGAACATTTTTTTCATGTGTTTTTTTAGCCATTTGTATTTCCTCTTTGGAAAAATGCCTTTTCATATCTTTTGCGCATTTTATAATTGGGCTGTATGTACTATTGTTTTTGAGTTGTAGGATTTCTTTTTATGTGCAGGATATCAGTCTCCTATCGGATACTTTCCAAATATTTTCTCCCATTGAGTTGGTTGCCTCTTCACCTTTCTGAAAAAGTCTTTGAGACACAGAAGCTTTTGATTTTGAGGAGTTCCCTCTTGTCTACTTTTTTCTTTTGTGGCTTGTACTTTGGGTGTAACGTCTAAGGAAGCTACCTCCTGTTACTAGGTTTTGAAGATGTTTATGTTTTTATTTTTATATGGTTGTTATGTTATATAAGTAAATTTCATACCTTCAGTATACTTTTTCTATTTTATAGATGGCATAAGCATTATTTAAATGGTTGGTATTCCATCAAGTGGCAAATTCGTTATTTGCTTAAAATTTTTTATATTGTTGGACATTTAGTTTGTTACTAGTTGTTACCCTATTGTGAATAATTATTATTTATGATAGATTTCTAGAAGTGGATTTAGTGAATTGACATTTCTGATTTCCATTTTTCAACACTTAATATGATATCTAATTTTTTTCTTCTTCCTTATATTCTATAGTACTGAGTTCAATATAGATTGATAATATTAATTCTCTTTCATCTCTTGGTTTCTTACATTATTCACAGAGCTTTTATGCATTACTTTAAATTAGACCTGTATAGTTTTTTACCTAGATCCTTTGCATGTCTGTTAGTCTAGACTTTCACATGTCACTGTCTTTATTTCTAATTTAAATAGATAAGCATTATGAGAGATGATGTATAAATATTACTTTATTTCATATACTAGCAATGAAAGTACTTGAATTACAGTGAATATGTGTAATGTACATATGGGTGTCTTTTCTTTTTCTCTATTTTAGCATGGATGTTTTTCAAAGATTGGGCTCTAATTCAGCTCTGACTTCTTCAAAAATAGCATCATTTGAAGAAGCATTTCTGTATCTTCAAAAGCTGATAGCAACTGTGAAGGATATTCTTGAAGGAATTCAGAGGTAAGCAATTTTAATTTCAAAGTTTTATTTATCTGTTACTTTTCTTCTTCTAGACCTATCAGCTTTTTCAGAGTTGCTGGAAGTGTTCCAGCAATTTTTTTAATTAATGGCTTTTTAGATTCACCTATTTCCTTCTCACCTGCAAAGAATAACTATTTCTAGTTTGGACTGTAAGAATGTTTCCACCTTTTTCCTTTCTGGAAAAAATATACCAGATTGTAAGCTTCATAAGGAACTTTATTTTCTTTACTGTATAACTTACACCTCCTAGAACAGTGCCCTACACATAGAGAGCATTCACTAATTACTTGTTGAATAAATATATATTTGAATAAATATATATTTATGTAAATATGAATACATGCCTTGCCCTTTTAAAACAAATATGTTAATGTTTGTTGTCATCATTGCTTTCCTGCAATACTGTCTCATAGTACTACAAATTGAAAAACATTGAAGTAATGAAGTCTTACGATGCTTTGAAACTTAACGCATATGATTAGTTTAAATATTTATATAGCATATAGAAAAACATAGTGCCAGAAAGCTATAGAATGAATTGTAATGCCTTTATAGTATGAAATCAAATGCTTTCCTTTGTGGCACTAATGGAAGATAATTTTAAAACTTAATCTTGCAATTTTGTTGATACATACCAAAATTGCTTGACCTGAATTAGATATGTAGTTTGTTACCAGAAAATTGCTGTTATTTATAAATTTTTCTAGAAAATCAATTTTAGCATGTTCCAAGTTTGAGAAATTTGGATTTTCAAAGCAGTAGATTTTTTTTCCTTCTTAATGGTTTTTGAAATACCATCTCATTGTTAAAAGCATTTGTACCTTTTTCTATCAGTTAGCTAAATCGTTCTTAGAATAAAAATTATCAAAGCCTTTTTCCACCCTCAAGTTATTAGTGAATTGAAAACATGGCGGATCCCAAGTTAAATATCTCTGAAGTGCAAGTAGCCCCTTTATAAAGCAGTATTAAATAAAAGCTCTTATGAGGAAGAAATGTTTGGTTCCACTCACAACTATGTAAAAATTGTTCACTCTTGGTTGCATAAAAGCCATGTTTGATGGTCCATTTTCTACAGAAAATAAGGATATAAATCTGTAATCAATCACTCAACAAATGTTCATTGAGCATCAGCTATGCTTGTCACCATACAAAGCGTCAGGGAATCAAAGATAAATAAGATGCAACCTCTAACTCTAAGGAGCAGTGCAAACAATCATGTTAAAACAGATCATTTCAACCCATTGTTATAGTCTTTTAGAGTAGACATCTGCAGTAGAGGGAGGAAGGGTTTGGCAAGAGACAAGGCTGAAATGAGTTTGGAGGGGAATGTCTTGTAGGCCACCCAAAAGCAGTTTCCACTTTATTCTGTAGGCTAGTATTTCCTACATTCAGAGACATTAATTATGTGCCTTCATATAAGGGTTTTTGGTCAAAAAGCTTTGAAAATATTGCATACTGGAACACCCTCTTGGAAAATTACTATACATTAATGGCTCTGTAAACTTCTGCTGTAAGGAAACTATTTTAATTTTAGTAGCTTTAAAACATATTGCTGTCTGGGTCTCCCACCCGACATTCTGATATACTTGATCTGGAGTGTGCCTTGCTAGCAGGATTTTAAAAATTTCTCCAGGTGATTTTAATGTGTGGGCAAAGTTAAGAACTGCTAGCCAATACACTTAGCTAGTGGTTCTCAAAGTGTGATGATGGGGCCAGCATCATCATCACCACTTGGGAACTTGTTAAAAATGCAGTTCCTACTAAGAGCTGCTGAATCAGAAACTCGGGGA
>PVKY010006312.1:0-16170 GCA_004027775.1 Bradypus variegatus
AAGGAGGAATGATAACCTAGTATGTACAGACAAGATAAATGGAGGGGGAGGAGGGATGGAAAATGGAGGGGAGGGAAACGGGGAGGAAGGGATGGGGAGGAGTGCAAGGAAAGGGAGATGGGGAGGAAGGTTGGGGGATGAAGGGGGAGAAGGGAAGGGAGAGAAGGGGTGGGGGTAGAGGGGAGGGAGATGGAGGGGAAGGGGGGAGGATAGACCGAAGAGTGAAGGAGGAGGAGAGAAGGGGACGCAGGGAGGAGGGGAGAGGCAGAGGGGGAGGGGAGAGGGACCAAGACAGAGAGGGCCAGAGGAAGAGGGGAAGGATCCTACCTGGACTCCTCCTTTGTGGCATAAGGTGGACTATAAATACCTGAAGAGTGTTAATGCGTGGGCAAGGGGCGCTCCTCATTTGCAGGCCGTGGCCCCGCTGGGGTGCAGAGTCAGTTTCTCCCCTGAGTTCAGGAGGCCCCCTCACAGGAGCTTCAGACAATGGGGGCAGCCTGGGAAGATGGGCTGACAAGCTCCAAGCCGCCAGCCCGCCGAGAAGGGGCGCAGGTGACAGCAGCCCCTGGCAACCGTTCCCTTGGCAACCGCTGGCTGCTGCGGGGGCGACGTCACTGCCAGCCCAGTATGGGCAGCCCGGCTTGTCCCTGCAACCAAGATCCCTGACTTGGCTGTTCCTGCCAGGCAGGGAGCTAGCAGGAGGGAGGGCAGGATTTAGGACAGCAGGTTATGGGGGGCACTGAGGGATACCTGCCTGGACCTCAAAGCACTAAAGCTTCCAATTTCTCAAAAGAAGCAGAAATAGAGGTTTTTACATGACATTGGCAAATTTGTCAACATCGACTTGAAACTCAAAGAACCCAGCGGGGGCCACCCCTGTGGCCGAATGAATAGCAGCTATTAGCAACTGGATTTGGTCCCATGGGGGCTGCCAGCCTGTGGCCTTGGCCTCAAGCCAGGCTGGACACCCCCTAATCCCCCCACCACTGGCTGCTGTGAGCCCAGAATATGCCACACTAACCCACAAACTTCTTAGGGGCACACCTCTTCCAGGAAGCCTTCCCAGATTGCAAATGCCCACCAGGGATCCCCTTCTGAGTTAGCTCTGGGGTTGGGGAGTCGCCCTGGCCAGGGTTCTTCACTCTTGGCTAGTAGTGGATCAGATCTCCCTTTCTGTGATCCAAATTAAATGCCAGTCCAGGAAAGAGGGAGAGAGCAGCACTGCCAGGCCCTGCACTGGGCATTTTGGAGATCTGCTTCCACCACTCTGTAAGATCAGTCCTGTTGAACCCATCTCACAGATGGAAAAACAGGCTCACGGAGGTGCTATGCCTTGCCCAAATCACCTAGCTAATAGGGGAGGCATATGGAATTCACACCCAAATCTCCCCAGAGACATGATGACACCAAATGTCCATCTGATGCTTGATCACGCACAAGCACCCCCAACCCATCACCATCCATTGCAATCCAAACTACTTGATCACCTCCAGTGGCTCACTTCCTCCCAAGAGGACACAACCCTTTGACTTCTAAAAAGTCCCCCATAGCCATCGAGTCAAAGGAAACGACAGCAAAGCCATGGGGTGGCCTCTGTGTGCCGGTCAGGGCAACCCCTCCAAGCCCTTCGGTTCCAGACCAGAGCTGGGGGTTGCTGCTCAGGCGACAAAGGGGTCCACTTCTCAGCCAGGCAGCTGAAGTGCCTCCCCAGGCAAGCAGGGAGCCCTATTGGCCGTCAACTCCGAGGGGACAGAGGGGCTTTGGGGCCGGTTTTTGGCAGAAGCCATGGGAAAGACAGCATGGCTTGGAGCCGCGGGAACGGAGGGCCTGTGCCCCATCCCCTCCCCCTCCCCACGCAGGGGCCAGGGCCAGGAGGCTGCTATTGTCTCACTGCCGCCCCAGAGCAGGCCCCATTCAGGCACTATTTTTGGCCCCCCGGCGGAAGAGGAAGAGAAAGCAAAGAAAGGGGTTGCTGTTCTCGGGTAAAAACTTCGCCTGGAAAGGATTCCAGGGCCTGCTGAGCCAGGGAAGGCAGCCGCTGTCAGATCAGAGAATCCTGCTCTTAAAGGGAGCGGGCAAGGAGCTGCGGTTTGGGGGAGCTGGGGGAAGGGCATGGATGGGGCACTCCAGGCATTTTGCACTCACTAGGCACTCAGTTGCTGCAGTGATGCCCAGAGAAACAGAGGCACGGCACCCCGCGTCCCGCCCATAGTCACTAAGCAACCCACTCACTTACAATAAAAATACCTGCAATAGTTCATTGCCACCCAGAGCCAAGTGTCTGACAAAGAGATTTACGATCCACTCTCTCACTTCACACCCATGACAATCCTGATCACCGTGGAAGTTGGGGACAAAACTGATCAGGCTCATTTAATAAGATGGATAACTGAGGCTCAGTGAGAGCATGACGGCCCAAATAACAAGCTAGTGGCCCCACCCAGCTCCCCACACCTTATCCCTCTCCATCCCCCCCTGCATTTACCAGCTCCAGCCATCTGCCCCATCTCTGTCCACACACACACCTCAGGACTCTCGCACATGCTTTCCCCTCATTACGGAATATTTTTTCTGGTACCCTTAGTCTGACTGGCTCCTTCTCAGACCTAAACTCAAATGTCCCTTCCCCTGAGAAGCCTTCCCTGATCATCCAACCAAAATTATCCTCCCACCCGTCTCTCTCTCCCACGTCACCTTGTCTTATTGTTTTACAGCACTTAACGCAATCTGAAATTATCCTATTTGCCTACTTGTTATCCATTTCTCAATAATTGTTCCATCTTGTCTGTCTTGTTCACCACTTGCATTTCCAGTATCTAGCACAGTGCCTGGTACATGGTAGAGGCTCCATAAATGTTTGTGGAATAATGAATGAGACAGTGTTGGGGCTCTAAGCCAGGCCAGGCTGGCTTGAAGCCTTTTCCCAATAGGAGCTGATTCCTGAGGCTGAAGTTCCCACACAAAGTTGCCACTCGAGCAACGGCTCCAGCACTGAGCCATCTCTGCTCCCTAGCCTCTGGCTCCTTGGGGACAGGGACATACAGATCTTTGCCAGGTGCTAGACCAGACAGAAAGGTCTGTGCACAGCTCAAGAGCAGGGATAGGGCCTGAAATCCCGGCCCAACTCCCCTCCTGGAGACTCTCAATATATATCTGCCTGGTAAAGGCTCTGAGAAGTCCTGCAATGCAGAAATCTGGGAGCCCAAGCCTTTCCTAAATCCACAGACAAGCTTTTAAAGTCACTGGATTAAATGATGTCTGAGATCCCATCTTGAATCGGTGATCAACAAACCTTGGGTTTTCTTTCTTGCAAACGGCTAACTAACCCCTCCCAAGCCCTGTGAAAGCCTCCTGTGGCCCAGAGGGGGTCCAGGGAGGGAATCTGCCAGCGGAGATGGGTCGGGTTCTCATTGCTGCAACAAAAAGGGAGCAGGGAGGGGAAACCATATGTGCCTGTGGCCAGGGCATCCTGGGGTCTTGGAACCCGGGGTGGGGGGGATAATCACAAAGCCCAGCCTGCAGAGACCCCACGAGGGAGCTGGCACAGGGAAGGGAACCACATGATGTGACTGACCTTCTGGAATGCACACAGCCACCCTGTGAGGTACAATTATTCCCATTTTACAGCCGAGAAAACCAAGGCTCAGCAAGAAGCCACAGAGCTGGTAAAACTGGATCCAAATCCAACTCTATCCAAACCTTGGCCTGTGCTGCCTCCAATGTCCCACCTGAATACCCCTACCCCTTGACCCCCAGTGGAGGCAGGTGGACAAGGAGGCCCAGAGAGGCCAGTGATGGGTCTGAAGCCTCACAGCCCTGGAATGGGGCCCAGACCCCATCACCCCTAATCTCACTCTCTGGCCCAGTCACTGTGGTCGCTGAACACTCCCATGTGGTCATCCTCCCTGGACAGCAATTACTGCAGCTTCTGATTCTGGTTCCCCAAACCCAGGTGGAGGAACACAGGCAGGTCTCCCGGGCATGCTGACATCTGCCACAGTGTCTCCCCCATGGCTGGCAATGGGTGCCACCCTGGCCCTGGCTCTCCTGCTCCCAGTCAGGCGCCAGGACCCCGGCAGCTAGCAGACCCTGCCCATCCAGCCCTGGGCTGAGTTCATAGGTGGCAGGGCCCACAGAGGGAGCAGCAGGCGCAGGCACAGACAGCCATAGGGTAAGGACAGCTCGGGGGAAATGGCACCACACGAGGATGCCTTCTGGGTCCTGCCTGCCCCACCCCACCCCGGCTCTAGCAAGGCCATGTCACACGCAGGTGTGTGGACTGGTGGAAGGTCAGGCAAGGTCACAGGCAAAGCTACGGAGAGGTTTCTAGATGGAGGCACCATCTGCCCATGAGCATTGCCCGATGCCCCCAGAGTGACCCGTGTGCCACCAAGAGATTCATCACTGGGGAGAAAGTGGGAAAAGTTACCTGTGTCCCCAGCATCAGAAAAGCTCAGGGATGTAAAGAACCCCACATGATGCTCACGTTCCCTCTACAACTTCTCTGCCAACCTTAAACACCTGCAGGGATGGGCAACTCACTACCTACAGGAAGAAGAGTCATTCTGGGGTGCCATAGGGAAAAGCACACTCCTGGAGGCAGGAGATTGGTTCAAGTCTCTGTTACCACTGACTGGCAGGGGGCCCTTGAACCTGTCAGCTGTGAAGTGTGGATACTGATAAAGATAAAAGGGGCTTTGTAGTTAGCAAAGATCTGTGCATGAGGGGAGGGGGGCTGGGCTATGAGTCGCCCCCCTGCTGTTAGCCACACACTCAGACGGTGACACAGACGAAGGAGCAGTGGGCAGCGGGCAGTGCGCCAGGCATGACTCAGCTGCCCCCGCAGCCCCTGGGGCTCACCCCTCCCATGTGTCACCATCGAGCCAGGTGGGACTGTGCAGTTGTCTCCCTGCCATAGGGTGGGAGACCAGGATAGCAGCCACATAACTCAGCGCCCGCAGAGAAGTGACCACAGAGTCCTGCTCAGCCCCAAGACACCAGCCCCGCTGGAACCCAGGCCTCCGCTCCTGACCCAGGCAGGTCAAGCCTCAGTCCTAGGCTGCAGGGAGAGCCCCAGGCCGTCTAGGCAGTGCCAGGACTGGACAGCTCCTCGGGCCGGCGGATCAGGACCCCCGCTGGGTGGGCGTGGCCAGGGGGACGGGCTCTGCGGGGATTGGTGCCCTTCCCAGCGGCGTCGCGGGAGGGCGGGGATGGCGCTCAGGGATAAGCTTCCCCAGCTAGGCGGGAATGACGACAACGCTTGCCTCGGTGGCTCATTTAACCTTCTCAAGGTGCCATTACCATCCTCATTTTTAAGATGAGGGGAGCAAGGCACAGAGAGGTTAATACACTCGTCCAATTGTAACTCAACCACCTCATCACCTTTAAGATCAGACTCTCTGAGGAGGACTTTGCAGAGCTCTGCATTGGGCTAAGTCCACACTGTGCAGCCATTATTGCCCCAAATTCCAGCAACAACCCTGCAAGGGGTGGCATTGTCCTCTCCATCTTACAGACAAACTGAGGTCCAGAGAGGTTGCACAGTTTGTTAGTGGGATACGAGCTCCCTAAACCCTTCACTTCCACCACACACACACACACACTCACACACACTCCGCCCCACCCTGTGGGCCTTGGGAACCCAGTCCAGGGCTTCTGGGAGGAGCAGGAGAGCAGAGGCCTGAGGAGGGAGGGAAGGGGAGGAGATTCTGTAAGGAAAGGGAGTCTGGGAGGTGGCAGTGACTGCTTCAGCATTTCACTGTTGCTCATTTTGGAGTTAAAGTGGCCCTAAGCCTGGGAAGCCAGGCCAGCACCATAAAGCGCAGAATTATCTACCTTTCAGGGACCCAAGCCTGGGCTGGCGACTGGACAGCAAGACCCACACCCCCAGGCCATCTCCCACAAACACAGACGGGCCGGTCTACTGGTGCCCGGAAGCCTCACCAGCTCCCCAAGGCTGAGCTTTTATCTCTGCCTGCCGTTACATGTCTTTTCCTGGAACTGCCAAGCATACCACAAACTATTTTAGCCTGAGCAGGCGCCAGCACCGGAGCCACACTGGTCTCCCCACCAAAGCACAAGTCAGGCTGAGAAAGGACTAGGGAGGGTCCTGCCGGGCCCAGGTGGTCCCCACTCTCCCGGGGATGAAAGAAGTGCTCCCAAGTAATTGCATCCATCTGTCCAATGGGGAGATAATAATAAAGATTATTCAGTGGCTAAAAGATTTAAAACAGAATTGAGGGGCTATCCTGGAAGTTTCTCGTATACAAGCTCCAGCTAGATAGCCCAAATGGCCACAGTATGCCATGCCTTAATCAACAGTTGTCCCGAAAATACCAAAGAATACCTCGGTCCCTATATGAGACTCTATAAAAGTTTCACTCACTAAGCTTACTTTTCAGAAACTTAAATCCCCCAGAGTGTTCCCATGCCAGATAAGTCCCAAAACCCGGAGGCAACAGCCTCTTCATCAACCAGATGCAGCCCCTTTCCCCATAATGTCGACACCCGTTTTCAATATAAACAAGTTAGGGTGGTCACTACCTAGCTATCTCTGAAGATTGAGACAGTGATCAAACGAGAGGAAGGGGTAGCAACAGACAAGATAGGATTTAACAAAGGATTACAAATACTGAATCTTTATATAAATAGTTTTTTTAGTTTCTAGGGTATTAGAATAGGTAGAAGGAAAGAATTGAAATGGTAGAACTGTAACTCATAGCATTCTTTGAAATTTGCTCTATAGCTACTTGTTAAATTGTACTTTGAAAGTTATCATCTTTCTGTATATATGTTATATTTCACAATAAGGAAATAAGTGAAATTGTGGAACTGTAAATAATAATAAAGGTTAACACTTATAAGGGCCAGGTGCTGTTCTAAGCACTTTACTAATATTAACTCCCTCAATTCTCATACCAGCCCTCTTTTTGTAGATGAGGAAACTGAGTCGCAAACCAAAGGTCACATGACCAGAGAGGAATAAAGTCAGGATTCTCACCCAGCCAAGCCGGCCTTGCCATCTCTTTGGGTCCTCTCACCTGCGAGGAACACGGGCTTTGCCGTGGCAGGGACCCTCCAGGACCCAACACTGGTCTGGCCAAGGAGCCCCCTCACTGCCTCCAAGGGGGCAGGAGAGCACAGTGGACAAGAGCCCAGACTCTGGAGGCACAAAGATACAGGTTTACTCCCTGGGTGAGCTCCCTGTGCCTCAGTGTCCTCATCTTGAAAGTGGGCCCAGCAGGAACACCTTCTGGGAATGAAGATGCATGCAAGCGCCAACCCCAGGACCCAGCAGAGTCTGAGGTCAGGGAAGGGATTGTGCTGGCCCAGGCCGAGCCACCAGGCAACCAGGGCAAGTTTGCATTAAAGAGCCTAGGAAGGTGCCTCAGCCACCTCACGCCAGGGCAGGCTGAAATCAGTGGGTGGTCAGAAAATGTGTATCCTGAGCCCCTTCCCAGCAGCCCAGGCCTGTCCCCAGAACCTTCCAGGCCTCAAGAAACTCCAGACAGGGCATAAGGACCAGAGCCTGGAGGGGTGGCCCAGTCCCAGCCAAGTGACAGCTCTGGAGAGAGCAGACTCTGGCCCAGCCAGGGCCCTGCCCACCCCTATCTAAAAGGCCCCTTTGTGCCAGCCATGCCCCAACCCCCATTTGCCATCTGTCCCATCCCTGGGGTCCTGGTTACCCTCAACTGTGGGTTTACTCACGTGATGCCCCCATCTGCCGTGAGTCAGAAGGCAGAGTCCACAGGGCTGCCCCCAAGGACCCAGGGGAAGCAGTGGGGGTGGAGCCCTGCTCAGGCACTGGGTGGGGACGAGGAGGCAGTATGGGGGCTTGGGGCTGCTTTGCCACAGCTCCCCCATCCTCCTCCCCACCCCCACCATCCCCACTGCCTCCTCCAAGGCCTCCCTCAGGAGCCTGACCCCCAGCTCCTCACACCTGCCCCACTGAAGCCTCCTGTAACCCTGAAAGGGGCAGCACCCAATGTCTGCCACCCGCTCACAGCTCCAGCGGAGGATGGAATTGCCAAGGGCTGGAGCAACGCCAGCATGGTCCCCTTCGTAGCTGTCCCTGCCCTCTCCTACCTCCAGCCTTTGTCCTGTGGTGCCCCTGCTAGGAAGGCCGTCCCTACAGAACACACAGACCCTGCAATGGCTTTTGGAGCTCGACCCCCAAGTATAAGCCAAGCAGAGCAGCCGGAGGCCTGGAGCCCCCACATCACAAAACTTCCCCTCCCCTTCCTCTGGGGATCGCAGCCTGGGTCCCTGGCTCCTGCACCCCCTCACCTGGCCTTGCTGCTGGCATCTCACCCCCGCCCACATCCTCCCCCATCCCTTCCCCTACAAAGGTGAATTGGGACCTGCCGGCTGGCACTCAAAGCCCTTAAGGAGACCCTGCCAGGTCCCCTGTGCCCTCCTGGATCCTCCCAGTTCTTTGTCCTTCCATAAACCAGGCTTTTTCTCACGTGGTTTCCTCTGCCAGGAATGCCTCTCTCCCCGCCCCGCCCCCACCTATCACCCACCTCCCCCATTCTCAGAAATCTAGAAAGCCCAGCCCAAGCCTCTCCGGGGAGCCTCCCGGGATCCCCACTCAGAAAGGGTCTCTCCTTCTCCAGGCCCTCAATTAGTGCTTATCTCACTCCCCAGTCTCACATCCCAACTGCCTTGTTTGTTTGTGCCCTGACAAGATAAGGCGTCAGGCCGGACTGACCGGCCCCTGCCCACCACCAGGGCACTGAAGCGTGCCGACAGCGCAGGCTGTGCCACAGCCACTCCCCCATAGACCGTGACTGGAGCGGCCAAGCTGCAGGACTGGAGCCCCTGGGAGCCGAGCCCCAGGACCACAGGAGGCAGGGCAGCTGTTCCCAACCCCGCCCACCCACCCATTTAGGAGCTAGAGCAACTGAGGCCAGCAAGGTGACCACTGTGACGCTGTGACAAAGGTGGGTCTGAATCTCAGGACCTTCCCGTCCCTGCAGGAAAGGAAGGTCAGGCTGACCCCAAGAGCTAGTGTACCCCTGGACACTGGCAGGAAGACCCCACAGGACCCCTGGCCTGGGCTCCGGGGAACCATTCAGCTGCCAGTAGCTCTCACAGACCAGAGCTGCCTCTTCCCATGGAATATCCCACTGAGTCTCCCAAAGAGCCAGTCCTCTGCCTTTAGGGTACCCCACAGGGAGGGTGTAGGGGGCTTGAATTGGGGCCACCTACGAGTTCCAGGAGATCTTATTTGTCTCATTCACTGTCGTGTCCTCTGTGCTCAGGTCGAACTGGGCACAGAGTAGCCGCTCAATAAATGCTTACATGAAGAACTTCCTTGGCCCCGCTGAAGGAGCCACAGAGGTGGTTTCTCCCAGCTCCACCTGCCCCAGGGGAAGGATGAGAGGGGCTCTGTCTCAACTCATGACCCCCCAGCTGCCCCTTCAGTAAAATGAGCCCCAGGCCGCCTCCCACAGGGCCCCCAGAGACTCCAACTCAGCACCACCCAAAGGAGGCTGGTTGGGGAGGGGGAAGTACAGGAACCATCGGTTTCCCACCCACCTACCCCCGGGTGGGACAGAGTGGGTGCTGCGGTGGCATCAGGATGAGAAAGAAGATCCTGTCAGCCCCGAGCAGACAGCAGCCTGAGGTCTGGTGGTTAACGGGCAGGGGGCTCACTGGCCTCCAGCCTCTGCTTTCCCATCTACCTGCCTCCCTGTTCCCAGGACCCTCTCTTGCCCTGGTGCCTCATGCCCAGAACCCCCTGATGGAACTATCTCATCCCGTAGGTTGTTTGGGTGATGAAGAGCTGACTGCCCCAAGGCAGCTACAAGGGGTGCCACTCCCAGGGATGTCCTCTCATCCCGGACACTGGACCCGGCTCTCCATCCCCAGACGTGCTGCCTTCTCAGAGCCTCGGTCCTCCCATCTGTGCAGTGGGGACAGGAGTGGCTCCAAGAGGTTCCTCTCCTCCTCTGGGGCCTGTCCCCTTCCCAGGCATCTCCCTGTCCCTGCGCCCTCACGCCAGAGACCCCTCCCCAACAGCAAGACCCATTTAAGCTAGATCCCACCGAGATGCCAGGACCCCCCAATTCCCCATTCCACCATCCCCACCCTCCGCTCAACAGCTACCCACATGCACACACACCCCCTGTCCCTTCTCCCGCCTGCCGTCACGCCCTTGGTCTCATACCTGGAGGCAGGTGGAGGGTCCTGTGTGGGGCCAGGCGGCCAGACCACGTCTCGGGACCCACCCCAGAGGTGCAGCCTGCCGGGGCGTCCCCGTGCGAGCGAGCTGGTGAGCGTGGGAGGCCCCCAGCCCCTCTCCTGCACCGGGCAGGGCAGGCAGCCAGTGCGGAGCCAGAGCCCGGGGAGGGGGCGGGGTGTGTTTGGGGGGGTCCTCCCCCCTCTACCGTTCCACTTGGCTCCTCCTTCCTCCCTGGGCTCGGCAGGGCAGGCCAGGGATGACTAAGTCACTACAGACTTCTCAGAGGGAGGCCGGGAGGGGGCAGGGCTGAGGGCACCATGGGGGACGCCCGTGACTCAGCGCCGGGCATGGGGGACCCTCACCTCACACCCCGTTCGGCAGACAGGTGCCAGGCTTCTCGGACGCGGGCCGGGGATAGCTCTGCCGCCTCGCCCGCCATCTGTCGCTTCCCCAGAGCCCTTGTCCCCCGCAATTCCCGCCGAGAGGCCAAGGTTGCCATGGCAACGGGCCGGCGGTCAGATGCCGCCCCCCCCACTCCAGACCCGGGCGACAACTGCCCCTTCCTGGAGGAGAGTCCAGCCTCCTCGGCAGCGGACAGGAGCCGGCATGGACCGGCAGAGAGGAAGGCAAGCCGGGAGCGGGGGTCAGGCGGCCGGGCATGAGGCCAGCCAGGCCACTCCCGGGTGACCACCTGACCTCGGGCCTCAGTGACTCTCAGCCACAAAGGGGCCCCTCGCGGTGCTCCCCCAGGTAGGCCTGGCGTCGACTTCCCGAGACTCAAGTTCTGGATTCTGAGACCCCCAGTGGCTTTTGTAAATGGCTTCCCTTACTCCACCTGCTGGGCCAAAGGGGAAACTGAGGAAGCGCCAAAAGCTCAGAGAGAGAAAACTGGAACTGGGCCACCGCCCGCCCCCTCCTCTTTCTGGCCACTCGCCTCTGTCAGTGGCCCCCTTCCAGCTGCGCTGGGAGTCAGGAAGCTTCGGAGAAACTCATCCGCCCTGCTGAGTGGGGCCTCCCAGTCTTCCCTCAGCCATGCCACAGGGATAAGTGATTCCCAATCCTCAAGGTGCGGCAAGGATTTCACCACGTGGTGCGGGCGAGCGATGAAAATAACAATTATAACCGGTGACAGCTGTCATAATGGTGGTGACGACACTTACGGGCCATTGACTTCATTCCAGACTCCTCCCTCCCGCCATCCCCACCGCACCACGGGGCGCAGGCCAACAGCAGAATGTGTTGCCGAGAAACCAGTGCCCGGCCCTCGGTGAGCCCTTGGTAAACACTCGCTAGAAGATGATGATGGAGAAGGAAGAGGACAAGATGGAGAAGTGTGGCTTCCAGGGACCGGCATTCTCAGAGAGGGAGCCTGGAAAAGTCATCTGCTGCTGCACGGAGGTGGCATGAATGGAGGCATTTCAGGGCACCTGGGAGGCTGGGGATTGCCGAAGGTGAAGTCCACCCCTCCCGTGTCTGCCTAAATCGGGCTGCAGGGAAGGGGAAGGGCAGGAAGGCCAGCCCATGGGTGCAGAGGCCCCGAAGCCGGAGCTTCCAGAGGCTTCCGTGCTAACAGCCCTGCTGTCCACGTAGTGGGCATGTGCCCCTTCTCAGGCCTGCTGCTTCCTCCCATGGCCTCAGGAGCCCTCCTTTATTGCCGGGGACAGGAGGGGCCACCCACACGGGGGGCCAGGAAACACAGGAGTGGAAGTGAGTTATCCAGGAAACGATGAGGAGTCCCTGGCACACTGTGTGCTCTGGGCAACTTGCCACCCCTCTTGAAGCCTCAGTTTCCCTGGTATCTGGGGCAGCCTCAGCAGTGCCCCAGGGTCCAGGCCACAGGGCAGCTGCCCCCGCCCCACCACACACACTGCAGAGCACGCAGGCCAGCAGGGCACAGACGGGGAGCTGCAGGCGCCAATCTCTGCAGCAGCATGGGCTGGCTGAGCTGGACGCCAAGCGAGGGACCCAGAAACCTGGAGTCAGCTGCCGCTCTGGCCACATAGGAAAGACCTGCCAAGCTCCACTTGCCCTCTCAGGTCAGTTTCCATCTGAGACCTACTATGTGTGGGGTCCTGGGCTGTTCCCACCTTAGAGATGGTCAAAGAGGGGAAGTATCAGCTCTAACCCAACACCTACTAGGTGCCAGGCCCTTGCTGGGTGAGGGACCGAGGCCCAAAGAGAGGGGAGGGGGCTTGCCTGAGCCTTAGAGACACCTGCAGGGTCTGCACCAAGTCTGTGGACTCCGAAGCCCCTGCTGGCCAGGAGTGGGGGCAAGGGGGTCTTGATACAGACATTTGGGTGGGAAGGGCATGCCAGGCTGAGGGAACAGCATAAACAGAGGGGAGAGGTGGGAATGTGGGGGCCATGCTCAGTTTCAAGTGGGCTCTAATTAGGAGAGTAGAGGGAATATTCTGGAAGACTTTGAAAGCATGCAGTTTGGGGCTTAATCAAAGGCAGTGGGGAGCCAGGGAAGCTGTTTGGGTAGGGAGGGGATGATCAATGCTCAAAATGTGGTCCACAGACATGCAGCATCACCTGAGAACTTGTTAGAAATCCAGCATCTCAGGTGGGCCCCAGGCCTGTGGAATAAGAGTTTCTGGCTTAACAAGATGCCCAGGTGATTCCAGGGTGCATTCAGGTGGGAGATGCCTGGTCTCGATTCTAGGGGATTGTACCATGGGTGGGATGCCTGGAGGGGTGGAGGGCAGGCCAGGGTCCAGCTGGGGGCTTGGAGAAGACTGAGGCTGAGGAGGGATTTTGGTGCAAGAGAACAGACACAGGGCTGGGAACCTCCCCTACCCAACACATGAAGGCTGGGGAAGGCAGGGAGGGAAGATATCAGAAACTGCCCTGAGCTGGAGGCACAGGATGGGGTGCAGCTCTGGGATGCAGGGGAGATACTGCCCTTAGAGACAGTGGTATGGAGGTGTTGCTGGGACACTTGGAAGAGCCTGACAACAGACAGCTGGGAGCGTGGTGCAGGGCTCAGGGGTGAGGGCGTGGGGCCCCCTGGGCCCAGAGAAGGCTGTGAGTGCTATGGGCTGGTGATGGAGGCCAGATGGGGTGGAGAGGCCAGAACTGCAGAGAAGTCTTCATTTTAAGGGGCAGAGGCTGGGGGCCCAGACTTGGACTCTGTCACCTGGCTTCTCCAAGGCTCTGCCAGTTGGATGACGCAGGGAACCATCAGTCTAACCAGCCGCCTCCCCACCTGTTGAATGGAAACCATAATTACACCACCTATTGGGCAGATTAAATGAGGCTTCTCACATCAAGTTCATAGCCCCGGACTGGCATAGAAGAATCTCACCCCCTTCAGGAGACAGAGATGGGGCCGCCAGGGAGGGGGAAGAATATACAGATCACAGGACATGGATAAGATGAGGGCAGGGTAGGGCAGGGCTGGGAGAGGGCCTTCGGCCCCTTGTTCCTGGAGGCCTCACCCTTGTCCATCTCTAACCCTCTAGCCAGGGCAGCATTTGAGTGAGAACCAGCCTAACAAGCAGTTAAGAGCCTTGCCCACCTGTGCACCCCTCTGCAGAGGGGGTGCTTATTGGACAAGAGCAGTTCAAGGCTTGGTCCCTTCCCTTGCAAGCAGAGTGACCTTGTAAATCATTGAGCACAGTGCCTGGCACACAGTAGATGCCCAATAAATGTTGGCCATTGCCATTATTATCACTAAGCCAACACAAATGCCAAAGGCCAGCACTTCACAGTTTGCAAAGCCCTTTCACATCCAGTATCTCCTCTATATTTCACATCTTCCGTACAAAACAAAACAGTGACGATTGCTTCCATATAACTGAGATGGAAACTGAGGTTCAGAAAGAGGAGCTTCCCAGGGCCTCAGAGCAAGTCGATGGTAGTGTGTCAGGATTAGAACCCAGGTCCTGCAACCCAGACCATGTGCTTCATGGCCAGTGTTCTAGACCACCACCCTGTTCATTCCTGTGGGAAAGCCTCCTACGCAGAGGCCCGGTGATAACGTCACCCCCGTCATGCCTGCCCCGGGGCCTAGTGGGGAGTGGTGTCCACATGTGACTCAGCTGCCTTCACAAAGGGAGCTGTGTGCCCGTGCCCGAGGCCTGCTGCTCCACCCACTGCCCATACCCCAGCTGGAGAAAGCGCAGGGAGCTGGACGGATCCAAGACTCAGGACAAGCGAGAGCCATCCCAGGCCTTCAAAAGAGGACACGTCTAATGGAGATTCAAGCCCAGGCTTGGGAAGCAAGGGTTCAATGAAATGCCAGCTGCAACGGTGGAATGAAACGCCAGGCAAGCAGAGAAGACCCAGTTCCAAGCCTGTTTCCAAGACCTTATTTGGAGGTCCAAGGTCAGACAATGCAAATAGCTCTGTGGGGGGTGGAGCCCACCCAGCTGCTCCGCCCACGTTTACCTGCATCAGTTTTCAAAAGCACTGGGGCTTGTGCTCAGGGAAGAGACACTCCCTGGATGCCAGTGGGCTGTGTTCACACCTGACCCCAGCATGGGCCTCTCACCACCTCTCCCTGCTGAAGATTCCAGAGTCAGAGCCCATGGGCACCTACTGGGCACTTACTGTGTGCCAGGCCAGTGGCTTGCATTTTCTCCCACAACCCTAACGAGGAGGCTTTGCTCCTTTCCTGGAGGAGGAGCCTGGAGCTCAGAGAGGGAGGGGGCCCAGCCCAAGGTCATACAGGATTTGAGCCAGAGTCCAACTTCAAGGTCCATTTCCTCCCCCCGTAACCCCTTCCTGGTTCCAGTGGCGTCCTGGCCGCGTACCAACAACAGTGGCCTTGGAACCAGCTCAGACAGACAAGCAGACAGATGTCCCCCCTCCCCCATGGTCACCCTGTTCCTGCCCTGCTGGGAGGGAGCCACTGCAGGATACAGACCCTTAGACACAGGCCAGGCTGGCTGGGCCTCTCAGGCCACCCCTGCTGATTTCCCCAGGAGGCGGACACGCCTGGGCACCCAGCTGCCCAAAGCAGAAGGTAGCCAGGGCGGTGGCCTCCGCTTCTTCAGCATGACGGAATGTCTGACCCTCAGCCCAGTCCCCCAAGGTCACTTGGCAGGAGGATGGGAGTTTGCCAGAACCAGCCTGGAAGGTCATTCTGGCCAAGCCCATGCCACCCAGTCCTCAGAAACCCCCTGAGCCCAGGGCAAGGCTGGACATGCTACAAGCCCTCCCCCCATCGCCTTGCAGAGGGAAGGGGGTGCAGGGCTGGTATCCAGGTGTGTGGGTTCCTTAGGCAGAACCTGCCTGTCTCTGGGCTCCAGGGTTTCCATTTGCAGCTCCGGGGCTGGGAGCTAGCTGGTCAGGATGTGCCTTCCCAGTCTGCCCCTGGAGCCAGGAGGGCCGGCTCTCCTAGGACAGGACTCCTGGGAGGACCACTCTCTCCCAGGGAGCCCCCAGGTGCTATGCCTGGAGGAGACCCAGTGATTGGGAGGTTCCGAGCTGCCCCTCACCCCACACAGGCTCCTCCCAACATTGCTCCAAATAGCAAAGCAGAGGGTCTGGCATCAAATTGTCCTCGTTTGGGCTCTCTGTGCTTCAGTGTCCTCACAGTAAAATGGGGAATAACAGCGCTGTTCTTATCCCATCTTTGGGTTTAGCTTGTCCTCCCCACTGGGTTCTCTTTTAAAATGCAAATTTACCCCAGTAGGGGGGATGCAGAAGAGGCTCTACCCTTCTGTCAGAACCTCCTTCCAGAACAAGAAGGCCTAGACTGGCCTGGGCACCCCAAGGCCAGCCCAGCCGCTGATGACGCCTCGGCAGTAGCACCTGTCCTGGCGGGAGAGGCTCAGGTTACAGCTGTCACCCAAGGCTCCGGCCAGGTGCCTCCGGTGGGGCAGGGGGGCAGCATTGTTCCCATTCCAAGGGAGGCAGGTAAGGCCCAGAGACGCTTATAACTCCCCAAGGCAGCAGAGCCCGTGGGCAAAGCTGGCCGCTTGCTTCATCCTGATATAGGTGGCGATGTGCTAGGTCATTCGATCTTGGCTTTGCTC
>PVKY010006313.1:0-16146 GCA_004027775.1 Bradypus variegatus
AGGAAGTTATGGCCACGGGGAGTCCCCACGGGTTTGGAGCCCAGAACTGGGACCAGAACAGAATCTGTGGCCAAGAGCAGAGGATCCCACATGTGAGCCCATCCAGCCCCAGGCAACATAGTAAGACCCTTTGTTCTCATAAAAATAATTTTTTAAAAATTTCACTTGGTCAATTATATACAATTTTACAATGTCTGGACAATAATACAGTATATGAGTAAAAAAATCATGTAGTGCAGGAGAACTTATAAAAAGCGACAGTGGTCTGTCCCATGCTTTCCAATCCCTCACTCCTGAGGGAGTCTGTTACTCGTTCCTGTTGTTACTCCGACGGGTAGTTACTGCCATATTTCTAAGTAATGTCCATACCAATATAATGATATTACTTGATTTGTCAGTTTAAGCATTATCCATTGGTTTAATGCTTTCAGATAAAAGGGAATTAGACTCCACCACTGTTTCCAACCAAGTCCATTGTTACTTTTAGTTTTCCTATTGGTTCTTTTGTAACTCTAAGTAATGCACCTTCATTTCTGGTTCCATTAGGTATAAACTGTACATCTTGACTCACAAATTGATACGATACTAGCCCCCAATCCAATAACTCTTCAGTGTTTTATCTATAAGGTTGGTTCCAAATTTTAGAAATCAACCAACACAGTTGACTTATAACAATGATGCAAATATGTTTTTGCACATAGGCCAAAGAGTACATTGCAATTTTGTTTCTTTTATTTTAATGTATATTGCTTTTCTTGGAGTTTTGAATGCCTTTGTTTTTCAAGGATTTGCCTTTTTCACATCTTTTTTTTCCAAGCCCTCCATTATGTGATCTATTTGATCAAGTTCTCCTTTCTCCCAGAACCTTCTCCTGGAGCTCCCCATCCTCCCACTCCTATCCTCTGACTGCCTTCCAGCCTACACAGCTGCCATCCTGGGAGCTTCCCTTCATGCTGGGCAGGACCCACTGTTTGTCTCTTTCTTGCTTTGTTTGAGTGTGGACTAAAGCAACTTTCTGTGAAAGTATACTGGGAGATGAAATTTCTGAGTCCCTCCACATCTGAGTGTTGTTGCCATGCCTTCCTTATTGATAGTTTAGCTGGGTAGAGAAATCTTGTTTCAAAGCCATTTTCCCTTACAACTTGGAGAACACATCCATAGTCTTTTAGCATCCATTGTGGATAAACAGAGATCATTTCAGATTGATTCTCATATCCAGAAGGTAGCTTTGTGCATCCTTGATTTTTTCCAAACTGCTTCAGAATGTATCTGGGTCTTCTCATTCATGACATTGGGCATTTGGTGGCTTTTTCAATCAGAAGACTCCATGCTTCAGTTCCAAAAAACTCTCTCTTTCTCTCTCATGGCAATTCCCCCACTCTGTTTTCTTGTTATAGGCTCCTATTAATCATGTATTGGACCTCATAATCATTTCCCCTGGTCTTTATTTTTCCTTTTATATATTCTGTCTCTGTTGTTGTTGTTATTGTGGGATATTTTCTCTATTTTCTCTTCAAACCTTTGATTTTTTTTTATTTCAGTAATTATCCTTTATTCCAAGAACTCTTTCTTATTGATTGTTATCTTTTCTTGTAGAACCCTTTTTTGCTCAGAATAATCAATTTATCTTGACTCTCTATGAATACAAAGTAGTGTCTTTTTTTCTTTTTACAGAGAAGTGTTCTTTTGTTCCCTATATTAGCCCAATTTGCTTTGGTGTATTTCTTTTCCTGTTCATATGGCTTGGTCTTCCTAGTCACTGATGTGGGCTTTCCTCATCAATTGATCCTTGTTTCCCAATTTGCAATTCAATACAAAGCAATAGCAAAGCTGCATGTGAGCTGAGTACATGTGGTGTCTTGCTTCCCTTGGGAATGGTGGGAGACAACTATTCTATCTTCTGACTCTAAATACAAGAAGGCAGAGTGTGTTGCTTGGAAAACAGCCCCCATATTAGCCACCTGAGCTCTCCCCAGACATTTCATTGAATTTCTTTAGAAAAGAATTCTACTTTGAGGGGGGATAAATGAGGGGATGGAGGTTGTTTGCGTTTGTTGTTCTTGTTGTTGCTAGGGAACAAATTCTTGGGCATCAGATATTCTTCCTGGGGGTTGGAGGAGTGTTTGATCCAAATAAAATGGAGCATATCCATCAACCATGTTGAAATCCCTTATTGTAAGGAGCAAGGGGATTAAATCAGCTATTTCTGTGAGGCCAAGGAAACCAGTGGAATTCAAACCCAGATGGATAATTGGTCTGGCCTTCTTAGATCATGATGAAGCTTACATTTCTTGTGACATCTCTGATGAGTACAGAAACCACAGTGCTTTACAATGTGTGCAAATGTGAACCCAAGGGAGACAGAGCTCTTCAATTATATCAAAATTGGTATACGTTCTGTCCTCAAAGGCATATTTTTGCTATTTGTGGCTTTTTTTTTTTGGTCTCTTTATAGCAATACTTCTCAAGTTACATATGAATCCAGGTAGTTTTACATGCCAGTTAGCAATCTTAAACGTGAAGCACACCTTAGTAATCACCTGGTCTTAGGTTCTCATTTTAGAGATTAAAATACTGAACCCCAAATAATTTTTTAAAGTGACATGTCAAGGGGCATATAACCAGATAGAAGTAACATGGGGTTCAAAGTGAGAAAACCTGGGTCTGCCTGCAGGTTCCCTAGTTTGGATTGGTCTACTCTGGCCAAGAGATTGGCTGGGATGTGTTTCTGGTAGGCACTAATTTGTGAAATTTGGGTTGTTGTAAATCCTAACAGCTCCTGCAAAATACCAAAATTATCCAAGAAATGAAAGCTTAGTGTGATGGTTTGGATATAATATATCCCCCAGAAAAGCCATATTATGTGATGCAATCTTGTGGGGGCACTGATTAGTCAGTTATTGATTAGGATGGATCCCCCAATTGAATTATTTTCATGGAGGTGTGTACCTTGACCCTTCAGGGTGGGTCTTAATTAGATCACTGGAGTCCTCTAAAAGAGCTCACAGAAAGAAAGAGCCAAGAGAGACTTTTGGAGAGATGTTTGGGAGCTGACAGAGATACTCAGAGATGCTTGGAGTTGTGGACAGAAGGGCTTTTGGAGATGCTAAGCTAAAGATGCAGAGGAGCTGGAACACAACCCGGGACCAGCAGACACCAGCCATGTGCCTTCCCAGCTGACAGAGGTGTTCCAGAAGCCATCAGCCTTTCTTCAATGAAGGTATCCTCTTATTGTTGCCTCAGTTTTGATACTTTTATGGCCATAGAACTGTAAATTTGTGACATAGCAAACCCCCTTTATAAAAGCCAATCCATTTGTGTTGCATAATGGCAGCACTAGCAAACTGGAACACTTAATATTCCAGTTGGCCTTTTAAAGGGCAGGGAAGACATCCCTGGGTATATTTGCATAAATCTAACCCAACCATTATTGTTTGAATGTGCAGGTCAATTTTTGAAGCCAGAGGATTCTCCAAAACTCTACAAGCAGCTTTCAGAACTGATCTAGAAGGATCTGAAGTGGGGTTAAATACTTGAAGAATTATGGTGTTTTAACCATTCCAAGAAACCTCAGAGATTATCTATTCCAATGCCTTCATTTTACAGATAGACAGAAAATATAAGTAATTTAGCCACAGGGAGTAATGTTATATGGTGAGTTAAATGACAGAGGCCAGCAGAGTGGTGGCCTGGGGCTTCCCTGATGGGTCCTTTTCTGTTCTCTACCCGGTGTCCATCAGAGCACTGTCCACAAACCATGTTTGGGTTTCACACCACAAGAATCCAGATGCTTGGAGAAATATGCCCTCACTGGGTTGAATAATATCCCCCCAAATTCACATCACCACAGAACCACAGAATGTGACCTTTGTGGCAACAGGGTCTTTGCAGATGTCACTAGTTAAGAGGAGGTCATGCTGTATTAGGGTGGGCCCCAAATCCAGTGCTTGGGTTCCCTATAAGCAGGCCTTGTGAAGACAGCGACAGAGGCAGAGATTAGAGCGCTACGTCTGCAAGCCAGGGAACACCGAGGACAGACAGCGACGGCAGAAGCTGGGAGAGGCCAGGAAGGATTCACCCTACAGGGCTCAGAGTGAGCACGGCCAGCAGGCACCTTGACCTCTGACTCCTGGCTTCCAGCACGGGGAAAGGACAAATTTCTGTTGTTGAACCACCCTGGTTTGTGGTGCTTTGTTCCAGCAGCCCTAGAAATGTAACCTACCTCCTGACACGCTCCCGAAGACATTCCGCTAATTCTAGGTACGTGTCGGCTTACAGAAAAATGGAGTCCCGCGAGGCCATGCCGTGTCCCTGTGTGATTAACGTGCTGATAAAGGGAACAGGTGGCTGTAACTAATCAATGAACTTTCAAATTATTCTGGTGGTGATAAGCTCTTTCAAGCACTTCTTAGCATCCTAAAAGTAGGAATTTCCACAGACAAGCTTATGCAAGAAATTATTTTCATACCATTTCCTCAGAAATCTACTCTGGATTCCAAAGCTTTATGTAAACTTCAAAAAAATTATTTCTATTCTATTATTAACTTTCCTCTCTTGTTTGCAGTGAAATTCAACAGGCAGAGCAAGTGATAGTTCCAGGGTTTAATTTCACGGGGAAATCACCTTTTCTTTGGAGTGTCTTAATGGGATAATGCAGTGCATATTTACATGGGACATTTGTTCCACTTAATAAATTTAAGAATTTTGTTCATTTTAAAATAAATTGTCATCAGGATACAGAATCTCAATGAGAAACGGTTTTTTACCAGAGCAGAGGGAAGGTGTAGGTGACGTCCATTTCCCCTGGTCTAGCACTCTCCATTCTCCCTCTTCTGAAACAGCTGATTTCAGAAAATCATACTGGCTGAATGGGACAATAAATGCTGCTCATGATAAATGACCATCTTTTCTAATTTATTTCTGCCCATTTTTCTTAGGAAGCAACTTGACGTTGACAGAATAAGTGAGGGAAATTTCAAAATATAAGAAAAGGAGCTTGGAGAGTAACGGGGTGGGAGGAGGTCTCTGTGCCACAGATAAAATATGTTTTTCATGGAATGTATCTTCAACATCAAACCATTCAAATTGTCCTCTCTGACTTTAGCAGCAGCATTTTTTTTTTCAGGAAGAAGCTGAATAAACTTTTTTAATGCATTTTTTTATTGTGAACATTAACATATATATGTAACAATGATAACTTTCAAAGTATGATTTAACAAGTATTTAAAGAACAAATTTTAAAGGATGTCATGGGTCACAGTTCCACAACTTCAGCTCTTTCCATTATTGTAAGATATACATACAGAAAGCTGTTAACTTTTGATGTACAGCTCAACAAGCAGTTATATAGGTAATTTCAAAAATGGTTATGGGTTCCAATTCCACAGTTTCAGTTCTTTCCTTATTATGCAATATAGGGTATATACAGAAAGGTGAAGACTTTCAAAGCACAATTCAATGAGTAGCTATAGAGCAGATTTCAAAGGAGGTTGTGGGTTACAGTTCCACCTTGTCATTTACCTCCTTCCAGCTATTCCAACACTCCAGCAACTAAAAATATATGTATATTTATATAACATTTCAGTGTTCATAGACTTTGTTCAATCTTATCTTGTTTGTTGCTACCCCTTCCTCTCACTTAATCTGTTTCTCCATCTTCAGGGGTGCCTAGGCAGTGAGCACCCTAACTTGTTCATATTGAAAGGGGGTGTCAACAGTATGGGAAAGGGGGCTGCATCTGATTATTGTTCTTAAAGAGGCTGTTGCCTCTGGGTTTTAGGTCTTGCCTGGCATAGGAACACTCTGGTGGATTTAAGTTTCTGAGAGATAAAACTTAGTGAGTGAATCTTTTATAGAATCTCAGGTAGAGATCTAGGTATTTGGAGAGCAGCAGCATTTTTAACTGAAGCCCATGGAATTTTTTATTAACATGCTGAATGTATTTCAGATGATGTAAAAGTTAGAAATTTCTTGGTGAGAAGTGCAATGAAAATCTGGAAAAAGCTTTCTTGTCAACTTTGGTCTTTCAAAATCCCATGGTACTGTTTTATCTTGGATTATGATGTTGATGTTGAATTATAAGGACTACAAATGCAAACACTCATGCCCGGTTACACAACACAGGTGGATAATGCTGTTTGAATAAGTAAGTTTTATAAAAAAGCTCAAGCATGTTCTGGGAACATTCACATCCGTGGCAGTGTGTTTTTGTGGCCCCAGCCTGGTGAGCAGAAATCTTGGTAATAAATGCGATTCCTCCAGGACAGACTCCAAGCCACATGGTGAGCCGTCTCGGTTGTCTTCATCACTGACCGTGTGACCACCAAGCAGCTGAAACACGACGACCTAACTTGAAGCTCTTGAAGGGGCATTTTGTCTGCGTAGACATCACCCCGGCTGCCGGGAGCTGGGCACCTGCCCGTCAGGGTGGAGTAGCTGTGGTGACCTTCACTCTCCACTCAGGACCCAAAGAGGCATTCAAGCCCATGGCCTCCTGCCCACTCATGATTCCAGCCATTCCAGGAATGCAGGTTCTGAGCCAAAAGCTTCTCTGGAAAAACAAAGGTTAAACCAAAGCCAGCTGCTCTGTGGGCAGTGACCCGATTCAATGTCACAAAGCAATGCAGGCAGAAGCTGGTGGTGCAAAGGACAAAGGCCCCCAAAGGCCACCAAACCTCACAGACACCTTCATTCCCACCTCTTGTAAGTCTCTCTGGATCTGTCCACCTTCTTGAGATTTGATTTTAAAGAAGGATGTTCGGTCTAAAAAGAAGAGTGTTTGCTTTTGCTTCAGCCCAGAAAACTCTTGGGAATGAGGCAGTCATCCTACAGCCAACGAACAGGAGTTTTCAGGTGAAAAAATGAGATTCTGAGCACAGGCTTTGGCTTCTTACCTGCTCAGAGAAACCCGCAACAGTGGCAGCAGGAGGGAAAGAAGGGGGCCTGCAGCTCCCTAGTAAGTCTGGGTGGAGGAAGTGAAAGAGAGATTCCAGGGCCACACAAATAAGCCACTCGGTCTCTACAACTTCAGACATTTGACAGATCTGGCTCATCAGTTTGCTTCTTTCCCCTTTCAAGGGGAGTCCTTCAAGCATCCCACACTGTCATGTTTGAAATGGATTCCTCTTGCTACTCCAATTCCAGAGCAGCCTAGATTGAAAAAGAACAAATCAGACCAGATGAGTAGTATTGATTAGCATGGTGGCTTGAGTTCAGAGCTACCACGTTTATTTTTAATGATTATTTTATGGTGATGGAGCACCTACGTTGTCACCAGCCATGAGCAGCCAGGAAGGGCACAAATCCTTGTCATCTGGATTCCATGAGCCTGCAATGAAGAGGAAGCAGAGGAAATGATGCCCCGTTCTGGCCTGACCCCCCAAGTAAGGAGCAGTCCTATTTCCCGTGAATCCAAGGGGTGTCAAAAGTGTTTCTCCTCATATGGAGAGAATCAACAATAAACAATCTCAAAGCATTGAGAGATTTTAAATCAGAAAAGGAAAATCCCAGGCTACCTGGGCAGAGCTCAGTTAGTGATTTCCTCACCCAATCCATTTTTTTTTAAATAATACTGTTGATATTCCCAGGCAAAACCCTGGTGGGAAAAAAAACACACCTGAAAAGGCTGGGTTTTAGATGAGATGGTTGCCAGCGTGGAAAACTGGAATAATCAATAAAGGCGTAAAGTGGATTTGCTTTTCTTTGAATTCTCATCCTCCCACTGAAGAGCTGGGTTGCCTGGAAAGAACAAGCACAGTTAGTACAAGTACTTAAGAGTGAAGGCGACATCAGTGATCTATCCAGCAGCCATTCCGGAGTGACAGCTGAGACCTAAGGGGAGTTTAACAATATGTTTGTGACAGATAACTTTGAATATGCAGGATGAGAACGATAACATTTCTCAATTGCTTCTGTAATTATAGCTTTGAAATAGGAGGTTGTCAGCTTCATCTTCGTTCAGGAAACTGTCTTGCTACGTCTCTGTTAATTATGGCTGTCTGTGTATTGTCAGGGAGGTTCACAATTCCCCGACTCTACCAAAGGCCTTGCGGTAGGTCTCAGGTGGGGGCAGAACCTCTTTCTGTGGGGCTCTGGGTACCGTCCTCCCAAAGGTGATGGAGGTCAGGGGCCACCTGCTCGCGTGGCCCCGCCCCCTGCCCATCAGCACTGGACCATGGCCATCCCCTGGGCCTTCCAGCCTTGCCCCAGGCACCAACATCCATCCTGACCATCAACATGGTGGATCAAGAACTGTTCTGACTCACTGGCATTTGTTGTCCTCTGTTGTCTGTAAAGGAGTAAGTTGGACCCATCTCTCGAAAAATCCCTGGTTGGGAAAAATCCCAAATAATATTTGTAAATCCATCCCCTTCTGGGAGGTGGAGTTGCCCTCCTAGACCCCCTTGAGAGTGGGCTGGACTTCGCCACTCACTTCCAAATAAAAGTCTAGAACAGGAAAATAGCAGACACTACGTGAACCAAGCAGCCAAGGTCACCACTGTCAGTGACACCAAGAGGATATCATGTCCCCTGATGTGATTGATGTGAAGGGCACTTCCCTTTGTGGAACACTTTCAAAAAAAAAAAAAAAAAACAGAGAAAGCCAAATTAAGAGACATTCTACAAAATACCACACCAGGACCCTTCAAAATTGTCATGGTCACAAAAAAACAATGAGAGACCAAAACACTGTCACAGACCAGGGGAGACCAGGGAGGCAAGATGGCCAAACACCTGTGGGATCCTGGAGAGAAAGGGATACTGGTGGGAAAACAGGTGGCATCCCAAGAAAGTCTGAAGTTGATAGGAACGTCCCAGGGGTAATGACAACCTCTAAGTTTTAGTGTGCCATGCTCGTGTAAGATGCCAGCATTAGGGGCATTGGGTGAAGGGCTTATGGGAGCAGGACTGGGTGAGGTGCCGAGGATGCAAATTTAAGGAGACCCCCCTCTTGGGGTCTTGAAATGTTAGCCCTATATGGGAACGACCCTGTATTGGAAGTCTCTCTATCATCTTTGCAACTGGTCTATTAATCCAAAATTATTCCAAAATAAAACAAGTTTAGTTAAAAAAAAAAAAAAGAGTCCTGGTGGCATCTTGCAATATCTTCTTCAGGGTGCAGAACAGCCACATTCCTGGCCAGGGGAAGGGAGGACCTGGTGGCTGGGGCCTGGGCAGGGTGCAGCCCCCTGGGGGGCTGTGAGGGGGGCCACCCCACTGGGCGTGTGGCCGGGTGTCAGCCTCGTGTGCTGCACAGAGACGTGGCACAGTCCAGACACCAGAATCAGGTTACAAGCATCCAGGAGGCCCTCGCCAGGTAAGGTGCCCACATCCAACAACAGCTGGAGGGATTCCCTGACTCGGGGCTTTGTAACCAGACCCAAGTATTTGTTGAGGATGCTCAGCCCGCAGGCGGTTAAGAGAAGCGGTTCCTGGGCTATGCTTTCTGCACCTGCCCGTTGTAGAGGAGGTATCACGGATTGTGGTAAGAATTTCCAGTTCCTCCTCCCTCCCGACCACAGCCCCAGGCCAGCAGGGTCCCGTTGGCTGTGCTTGTGCTGCTCTGGCCCACGGTCTGCCCGGGGCTGGGTTGTGCTGTCACCCGGCAGCCCCTGCCCGTTGCTCATGCGCCTCTCCCCTCCACTCGTCAGCTGTGGGAATGAACCCCAGGTGCGCAGCTCTCGCGGCCACCCTGGGAATCCACACCTGCAGCCTCTCGGAAGGTCCCTCGTCTCATGGGCTGTGTCCTTAAGAGTCTGCAACCTGCGTGGGGCAGGACGCAGGGAGGGCGGCAGGAGATTCAGATTTTTCCGTGGGCAAGAGCTCAACTCCTACTTGAAGTGAGAACTAAAAAAAGTTCTCCCGTTGTGCGGTGCCACTTAACTTCCGGTGTGAAGCCGCCGCCGCCCACACGTGGAACACACAGATGCCCGTTTTTCCTCCTCCACAGCCTGGCACCCGCGGCGAGCCGAGGGAGCGGCCAATGCTGCTGATGGTGTGGCCATAAAGAAAATACATGGTTTTCTTAACTGGCAAAATGAAAATAAAAACCTTTCCTGAAGGATAGATAAATGTTGGTGAAGGAAAAGAATATTAAAGAAACCCAAAACATGTTTCTAAGGAAATCCCAAAAATGCCTTCCACATCACATTATCTCCCTCCACTAGAACAGCCCATTTTGAATTTCTCACAATTTTTATTTTCTTGAGAAATGATCACTTTTATAAATAGCATTTTAAATGTCAAGCTAACTGGTTGAATAATTTATGTCTACTTCTCCTGAGTAACTTAGCCCTTGCTTCATTTTCTTGAGCACACCTTAAAGCATGAGAGAAAGGGATTCTCAAAAGAAGCATCTGGAAGGAATCGTTCTGCCCGGGAAAGGCTTTGGGGCTCTCCCCCCTCCCCCGGTGGGGCTGGGCTCCATGTGGCCAGAGGGAGATCCTCTTTCTGAGGGCTCCGGCCAGTGTCGGTCGCAGCCCATAGTCAAGGTCAGTGGAAGTGGTCGGGACACAGAGAGGCACCCAGCCGGAGGCCACGCGAGCCCTTACTGGAAGCCACAGCAAGGCCTGGACTCTCTCCCTCCTGGGGTTGTCGGAGGGCAGCGGGCGGCTCTGCCCGGGGCAGCATGGCGGCCTGTCTTTCTGCTTGCTGGTGGCTGCTCGGTCCCCGTTTCCGGTGTGCTGGGCTCTGGGCTCCTCTGTCGGCCTGCTCAGGACCAGGAGGTGCCCAGGGTGACAAGGTCAGGAGTTGAGCTTGGCCAGAACACAGTTCTCCAGTTGGGGTCCCTGGACCGGCAGCCTCAGCGTCACCTGGGAACTTGGTAGACACGCAGGTTCTCTCCCGCCCCTGACCTTCTGAATCAGGAGCTCTGGAGGTGGCTGATTCCCAGAACCTGTGAGTTAGCACACACTGCAGGGAACTCTGATTCTGCTTCCAGTTGGAGAAGTCCTGGTTTAGAAAGAGCACTGGTTGGTTCTCATACTTGGTTGTACAAAAGAAAGACTGCTGCCTTGATCATCAAAGATTATGATTCAATTGATTATGATTCAAACTCGGAAGCTCTGAGCCCAGGCCCTTCCCAACCCAGATGCCAGAGGGAAAGCCGCTCCCAGACCCTAAAAACCCGTCTCTCTCTGAAGGTCGGCCCGGAACACGGGTTCCCTGCTCTGCCTGCACACAAGAACCATCTGGGGAGACTTTAGAAAACAGTGATGCAAAGGCTCTATTTTCAAAGATTCTCATTTAATTTTTTTTAAGCTATTTTAATTATTATTTCTCAAGTAATTCTAATGTGCAACCAGGTTAAGACTCAGGGACTCAAGTGCACCCCCTTCTCCCCTGGGATGAATTACTCCTCTCCTGACAAGACCCTAAAATTATCTGAGATGAGATTGGAGTGGGGCCTCTCCCCAGCACCCCACGGTGCTAAAGGTGCAAGGCAGTCTTCTTAGCAGTTTGAGATGGTTTATGCCTCAGTGTTCCCAGGCCACCTCCTTGACTGACATTTCAACAAGCCACAGCTCCTGCAGGGGTCCCGAGACCTCGGGGTGCAGCAAATGGAGACAGAGCCCCCCGTGAGAAATGCCTTCTGGGCACCAGCCTCCCATCCTACCCTCTCAGGAAAAGCCTTCAACTCCTGGAACCCTCCCTTCTATAAGGTAGAACAAAAAATATTTATCTTTCCCTCTTTCATGTTCCCTGTTTGTATTCTGGGGCATCCATAATGAGGGCAATTTTATGAAAATCCTTAAAATAAATAATCCCAATTACATTTTAGCAGAGCCCATTGCAACGCAATTAAAGTGCTGGGATGGATGCAAACCCCTAGATGAAATCAAGGCCTCCATTTAAATTGTGAAAACAAGCATACAGATTCGTATCTCGAAGCATCTCAGCTAAAGCATCGCTTCCTCCAGGGAGCCCTCCCTGACCTCCCACAGAGCAGAAGAATCTCCCAGTTCTAAGCCTCCAGCACTGCAGGCCTTTCTCGCTGTCCCCTCTCAGAGCCTTCCACCACCTGCTTGTTTGGGTGATTCACGTCGCCTCTGTCTCCCCCACAGTGTCCAGTGGGCAGGCTCAGCGGTGTGGCCTCCTCCTCCAGGGTTGGCAGGAAAGTGAAGGGTCTTAGCGTGGGCAGCTAAAGCCAGAAGCAGGTACGATGCTGGCCACACACCCCCAGCAGGGCTGTTCTGCTTTGGTTTATTCTATTTCGCTTGGCTGCTGCCCGCGATGCTCAAGCACCAAGCCTGAGAGTTGCCTCGTGGCAGGGCCTGCTCTCAGGTGGGTGGGTCGATGGGACCAGCCTGGCCCCCGGGGGCCTCCTGCTCGTACGGAGAGGCTGGACCGGCCCCCGAGCACCTCAGCAGAGCCGCCTGCCCCTCTCCTCTGCACACAGCACCCCTGCCAGCCTGTTCTCTTTCTCCAGGTCCCTGGACGAGAGCACCGGGGAAACGAGGCTTGGAGGTTTTGTCCCTCCTGCTCAGGTCACACTGACAATCATTAGGTCCAGATGACGAATAAATGAAATACAGCAGGAGAAATCCATTTCCAATGACCGTTTCGAGAGGCAGCAGTGCACTGCATCAGAAAACCCATTGCCTGAAAGTTTACCTTTTCCTTTGGGTCTCCCCCAACACGGTAGAAATAGGAGTGGGGAAATTGCAAAAAATCAAAACAGCAGAAAGCATTGGGGAAATTCCAAAGACACATCATAAAATAAACACCCCCCAGGTTTATTACCGACATGGAGAGATTTCAGTGGTCAGGGACATCCGCAGTAGAGGATTTGGGAGCGTTGAGTGTGGGTGTGACAGACAACAGAGCAGTGCCTTGTAATTCCTGGGTGTTTTGCAGAATATTTTCACGTGCCTTATCCAGCATACCTCTCCGAGCAGTGTGTGGACGTCGTATTATCGCTCCCCGAGGCTCAGTGGGATAAAGTCCTCAGGACCTCGCCAGGTTCTCGGACCCTGAACTCAGGTCTCCGCCAACCACCCTGCACAACCCTGGACCAGGAATGGCCCCTGGAGCTGGGTTGGAGGCTGCACCAAGCTACCGGTTGGTAGCATTAGTGCTTTGCTGTTGTTTCCATCTTTTAAATCAGTAGTGCTGTGCCCCCTCTGCAATCTCTAAGTGCTTTATAGTCAAGTGAGCTGCACCCGTACCCCAGCCAGTTCAACCATGTCCCCACATCCATGAGGAAGGGACTCTCCTCCCAGTTCTAGTCTGGGTTGACAGTGCACCCCCAAGATGCAGTTCCTCTTGGAGCCTGGGAGTGTGGCCTTCTTTGGAAACGGGTCTTTGCAGATGTCATCAAGTTAAGACGAGGTCACAGTGGGTTAGGGTGGCTCTCGTCCAGTGTGACCGGTGTGCCTGTGAGAGGAGGGAAATGTGGACACAGACACACACTCACACAGCGGGCGGGGCCACGTGGAGATAGAGTTAGAGGCGGGAAGGACGCAACCACAAGCCAAGGCACGCCGAGGGTGGCCGGCCACCGCCAGAAGCCGGAAGGGGCTGGGCGGGTTCTCCTCTGTGGATGTCAGAGGGAAGTGGCCCCACTGACACTTGATCCCAGACTTGTGTCCTCCAGGACTGAGTGAGAATAAATTCCGCACCCAGTTGGTGGTCATTTGTTGCTGCACCCTGGAACACCGAGATGCACACCCAGTTTGGTGTGGTGGACTCTGGGCTGGCTCCTTACCTGGCCCAGGCAAGGGTGCTGAGATGCACCAAACTGTTGCTGGGTGCGGCTGCATGGGGCGGTGGCTGGGAGGCAGGTCAAGCTGGAGCCAGACTGCCCAGGCTGCTGCCAGCTCCTGACAGGCACTGGAGGGCGGGGGACCCCGGGGCCCTGGGACCCTCCCCCACACCAAGAATCGCCCTGAAATGCAGTGATGAAAAGGGTGGGCTGCTTGCGAGGCTCTCTTGGCACATCTGCCACCCACACTGTCTTGTCCCAGCAGGTCAGTGATGTGGAGAGAGCTGTTCTGCTTCTCTGCTTGGGAGCATTTTAAAGAAGAGCCTTCAATGCCAAGTTTTCCGCTTAACAGGAAATACCTTGCCAACCAGCCAGCGTGGTGTCTCTTTATTGCAGGAAGCGGCTTTCAGTCCTTCAGCTGATTCCTATGCTGAGTCCGAGGTTGGCGAGCCAGCTGCTTTAGATTCCGTCTTCCTGGCGAAAACCCAGGAATCCAGAGCCCTTACGAGGGTCGGGACCCTCACGCACAGGCTGGCTGATGGGGCGCGGGTAAGGAGGGTGGGCCTTGGGCGTTAGCCAGTCTGCCAGAGAGACGACGGTGGGGCCTGGCTTCCACCTCCCATGGGCTCCTTTGCTCCCAGGAGGGAAGGCGCCTCTGCTTGGGATTTCTCAGCCTGGAGAGGTGGACTGCACAGCTTGGTCCCACCCCATAGACCTCCACGACCAGGGAAGAACCGTCCCTTCCCCTTTCCTCACCCTCCTTGGGCTGCATCAGGGTAAAAAGCACGTTTCCTGAGAAAACAAGGAGCTGGAGATAGGGGCCCTGTCTGGTGCTCACTTCCTCCGCAATCAACTTGAGACCTGGGGAGAAGGGGATGCCCAGGCCGCATGGCCTCCTAAGTACCAAAACTAAATAGGGGCAATCTGGCTGGTGCAATCAAGCGCCAGGAGTCTGTGATGTCTTCAGGGCTGATTTCTGCTCAGATGCTGATCTGGGGCCGACTGTAGCCTGCAGAGCTCCCACATTTCCATGGAAGGAAGACGGACGCACAGGGACACTTACTCTGCCCTCTGGAGCCTGGGGTTGGACAAATCTCCATTTCCAAAATGGACTTGGACCCTGCTGAGCCTTCTAACGTGACAGCCCTCCAAAGCACTCATAACAATTCTTTTTTTGTGTTTGATTTAAGGGTGCTTCAGTCTCCTTCTTCTTTCTTCCTCCGCCTATTTTCTCCTCTTTCTTAGAAGAACCACATTCCTAGTTTTACTGAGGGAAGCTTTGGCTTATGGCAAGGCTTGAAGGTGTTAAACTGGTGGGTCATTGTACTTTTCTAGGCCTTTGTACCTGTCAGTGTTCTCCAGAGAGAACCAATAGGAGATAGATATATGTATATAGGAAGAGATTTATTATAAGAATTGGCTCATGTGACTGTGGGGATTGGCATGTTCAAATCCCATAGGACAGACAGCAAGTTGGTAACTCAATGAAGGTGATGTTGGATGCCCCTGGAGAGGCTGGCTGGCTGAAGTAAAGATGGAAATTGCTCTTTCTGACTGCTGGAATACTCAATTTCACCTTTAAGGCCTCCAACTGATCTGATGAGGAAATTCCTCTCATTGCTGAAAAGCAGTCTCCTTTGTTGATTGTAGATGCAATCAGCCGTAGATGCAATCCACTAATACTTTAGATCCATATGTGAAACACCTCACAGCAGCAATCAGACCAGTGCTTGCTTGACCAAACAACTGGACACCTTCACCCAGCTGAGTGGACACATGAAATTAACCATCACAGCTTTGGTTTCCTTAGATGAGATCATGCCTGTCACAGCCATGGTGTGGGTCCTGTTGCAAAATGTTAACTCTGGTTGCTGGTGGAAACAGGGCGTGCAGGATCTCAGGAGGCAGAGCACATGGATGCACCGGAAAGGACAGAGGCCACAGGCCAAAACACATGCAAGATATTTTTATCTTCTAAAAATCAGAGGGAGGACATTGTCCAAAGTACTAAAAATGATTCTTCATGGGAACTTGCACATTTTCCCTCTGTTCTTTACAGATATGGTGTGTTTTTATATATTTTAAAAAAATGTCTTTCTTTGATAACTCAAAATAACTTTTTGAAAAACATAAATTACATTCTGGCTGTGACATGGTGATAAAGTCACTTCTCCAAAGAAGGATGAAGGAAATGGGAACTGCTAACCCAGACCTGGTTCTCACAAAAGTCAACAAGGTCAGGGGGAACACGGCTCTGCTGCATCCACTTGTGCTGGCCCAGGAGAGGGGTGCAGAGCAGAATTGGGTGTGTGCCCTGAAAGGCAAGGCCTGTCTCAAAGACCTCACGGGAGGGTCATGACAGCTTCCACAAAGACAAAGTCCAAAAGGGACTTGGCTCAAGAAAGAGGGGAGGCCTCAAAGATGAGATTCCAACAAGAGTCCCA
>PVKY010006314.1:0-16155 GCA_004027775.1 Bradypus variegatus
ATACACCACAGTTCACCATTCTGTTCATCAGTCAGTGTACCCTTAGGCCACCTCCATCCATTTCAAATCATGAATACTGCCGCTTTAAACACCAGTGTGCAAATGTCCATTCGTGTCTGTGCTCTCAGTTCCTTCAAGTATATACCCAATAATGAGGTTACAGGATCTTATGGCAACCCCATACTTAGCTTCTTGTGGAACCACCACACTGCCCTCCAGATGGGCTCTACCATTCTACTTCCCCAGCGACAGTGAATAGGTATCTCCCTCTCTCCATATTTTTTCCAGTGCTTGTATCCCTCTATTTTTACCACCTGCAATTTTATAGAGATACATTCACATAGTATACAATCATCCATGGTGTAAAATAAGTTCCAAAGAGTATCATTATATAGTTGTGCATTCGTCACCACAATGAGCCCTTGAACACATTTATTAATCCAAAAAATTTAAAATAAGAATAATAAGGATAAAATAAAAAATGAGCATAAAATAGAATAAAACAAAATAAAAAGTTCAGAAAACACCACCACCACCAAGAATCCCATACCCCTTCTTTATATCCCCCTCTTATGGACATTTAGCTTTGATATATTGCCTTTGTTACAATTAATGGAAGCACATTACAATGATCCTACTAACTATACACTCTAGTTTTCCTTGATTGTATTTTTCCCCGATACCATCCCATTCTCAACACCTTGCAAGGTTGACATTCATTTGTTCTCCCACATGTAAAAACATTTCTATATTTAAACATTTAATCACCATTATTGACCACTCTAGATTTCACTAAGTAAGTTAATCTCCGTTGTAAGAGCCAACCCATCTTGTTGTATCGACATTTCATCAACTTTAGCAAACTAAAACAGAGTATATGTTTTGCAGCTCTTTCAGCTGTAATCTACTTCTATGCTGTAGACCTATCTTTGCGGTGGTAAAGACTGAATCTTATTCTTTTCATAGGCTTGTGTCTCTGGGCTGTGACCTTCACAAATGTTTCTTATCCCCTCCACCACCACCACTTAGTTGAGACAGGAAGGCTAGAGGGAGTAGTCAGAGAAATGTAGTCAGAGAAATGCCCTTGTCCCAGGTGAGATAACACTTTTGTAAAATGTTTTCCTCTGGAAAGTAGGTTTTTATTATGGGGAAGTTTTAGGGTGTATTTCACAATGGTTATTCTTACCCTCCCTGTGGTGGTTTGAAGCTCTTACCCCAGAAAAGACCATGTTCTTTTAATCCATTCCTGTGGGTGCCAACCTGTTACAGTGGGACCTCTGGTTAGGTTAGTTCAATTGAGATGTGGCCCACCCCATTCAAAGTGGGTCTTAATCCTTTTACTGGAGTCCTTTATGAGAGGATAAAACATACAGAAGCTGAGAGATGAAGCCCAGAGAGCTCAGAGAAGCCCCAGGGAAGCTGAGAGACAAGGACACATCCACAGAAGCTCAGAGAGGAAGCCACTGGAACCAGAAACTGAAAGCAGTGAATCCCAGGAGTGAAGGAATGGCAAACACTGGCCATGTGCCTTCCCATGAGACATGGGTGTCCTGGATGCCAGCAGCCTGTCTTCAGAGTCCTGTTGATGTCTTGAGTTGGAAATTTTCATGGCCTAAGAACTGTAAATTGTAAGTCAATAAATCCCCTTTGTAAAAGCCGTTCCATTTCTGGTATATTGTATTTTGTCAGCTTTAGCAAACCAAAACACTCCCCCCTGCCAGGGGCCATGAGAAGGTCTTCCTTGTTCTTCACTGTGAGAATCTGATAAAATTCCTAGAGGTAAATCCTGTAAAAGTGTGGGGGGCCCTTAAGACTTATGGAGGGTTTCTAAGGCTGTGGACCCAGGAGTTTCTTATTCTCACGTTAGTCTATATTCAGCCTTCAGCAATCCATCAAAATTACCATTTAAATTTTCCTATTAGTCTATATCTCCAGCAGCTTTGACTCGAGGTAATAGATTTCACCTGGGACTCTCTAGTTCTCTACAGATTTTGGGCCTGCAGTCTCCGTTCTCTAATTGGTCCAAGAAAGTTCTTGATTTCAGTTTGTACAGCTACGAATCTCTAAGCAGATGGATTGCTACACAAGATGGACTTCAAAAGTTCAGTAACACAAACTGAGTCAGGTTCTGCTGTTTACTACCTTTTCTTTTTTATTTAGTTTTGACTAACTTCTCTAAATATAACAACTCTAAAATAAGTATATTAGACTATTTTCTGATCCATACCTGTTCTTAAATTCTTGCATTAAGATGGAATTTAGTGTTTAATCTGCCAATAAAATCAACCAGATCAACATTTCATAGCCCATATGGCCCATACACTTTATTCCCAAAGTTTACCAACATTTTCTGTGGGGGTAGGGTCCCTCACAGTATGTCAGCAAAAGGGACAGTGACTTGGGCTGTCCGCTGCTGAGGATGAAGCCAGTCATCAACCCTTGCAGAACAAGCATTGAGGACACAGGATGCACCATGCATGGAAATTCTCTTCGGCTCCATTTTAAACAAGAGTTCGTGCAGTTCTCTGTAAACAGTTTCCACAGATATCAACTTGGCTCCCAAACCCGCTCAGTCCCCAGCGTTCAGCCCTCGAGGTAACTTTGGGCTTCCTAACAGACTGCAATAGGTCTACGTCAGAATATACGATCTGAACTTCCCGCCCCTCGTATTTACACCTATAGAGTGGCCGCTCTGCTAAGCTGCCGGGAAGCTTTGAACCGATTGGGTCTTGCCGCGCCCAATGGGAGGCCGCATCCTGCGCGGATGGGCCGGGTCCGCGGCGCCGCAGCGACCGTTGCCGGGACGCCGCGTAAATACCCGAGCGTGCGGCGGACCAGCGGGTGGCTGGTGACTGCCTTTACTGGGGAAGGAGGTGTTGCCGGAGCTGGGAGAGGGGTTTTCGTCAGCCAAGATGGTGAGCTGTTTGGGGGACGCGGAACGCTTGTTTATTTATTGATTTAATTATAGTTAGGGTTCTTCCTGCTTCTAAAAAAAGTTGAAGTGCTTAATCGAAGAATTAAATGGGAAACGTTGTGTTGGCTTTCCGAGGCCTCAGGTGCTCTTTATTATTTTCGCGGTAGCTTCCAGCCTTTTCTGTAGTTTCCCCGCGCTGTTTGCGATACATCTTTAAATCAGTGGGGTAGAATCTTGTTTCCTTTATTTCTGGAAATTTGGGAAAAGAGGAGGAACCTCGGAACAGAATGCATGGAAATAAAAATCCTGGCAAGAGTGAACGGATGAGTACCTGCAGGTTGACATATTAAGTTAATATTAGTAAAACCTGACCAGCTCCAGAATAGCGCTTTATAGCCGGGAGTTGGGGGTGGGATGGAGTGGAGAAATTCCCAGTGTAGTGGTGGACAGCTGAGTCTCGAGAGCTAGCCTGTCTTTGAATCCTGTGCGGATTCTTGGGTAAATTGCTTTTTACTTTTCATCTCTCTATAAAACGGGAAATAATAATAGTACCTACTTCATAGGATTATTGTAATAGTTAATGAGTTAATACAAGCAAAGTCTGGCACAGGGTAAGAACTCAAATTTTTTCTTTTTTTTTTTTTTACATACATGTATATAAATATATCCCTATAGCCATTACTCTATTATGCTATACCTCTCTGAATTTAGGAAGGAATACAAAGGATGTTCGTCTATTAGTTACCTGTATTGTATCATTTGTTATTGGAGTTTACATCAATATATTTAAAAATTATAGATTTTGGAATATTAATGTAAGCATACTTTTTTTTGTTTTTGCATTCTAGACTTCCAAAAGGACACATTTGAGCTCTAGTGAAAGGCATCAGAAAATAATGGATGAAAACTACTTAAAAAAACTGCATGTCCAGGCTCTCGAAAGGATAGAGAATCAAATCAGAGACCTGAGAGTGCAGAATGAAAATGACGACCGTGTTGAACGCAGGAGGTTTCTCAGGCTATTACAGAATGAACAGTTTGAGTTGGATATGGAAGAGGCCATACAAAAGGTAAATTTTGATTTTCATTATTACATTATTTTTTCTTCATTTTTCTCCTTGAAAATGGTGAAAGTGAGCTGGTGAAACGAATTGAGTGAAGATAGACAGTAGCTTCAGGTAAAGAATGTCTCACTGTGAGTCAGCCTAGTTTACTGGTAAGGAACTGGGTCTCTGTAGCTAGATTGCATGTCTTTGAATCGTAGTACTGCTATCTGTTGTGCAACTGTGGGTAAGTTGCTTTTACTTTTTATGCCTCATCTATAAAATGTTTCATAATAATAGTATTCATAGGATTGTTGTAGTTAATGAGTTCATACACCCAACACCCTTCAAACAGTGCCTGGCACAGAGAAAGTCCTCAATTTTTTAACATAAATTTGAAATCCATAATTAGTAACTTCCACACATTTGTTCACATAAGTACAAGTATGTTGCTTTCTATAAAATTCTGAAGATAAACACTTATATTTAAGAATATTTAAGAATGCCTTTTTTTAATTTACTGAAATCAAAACATGCGTTGTTTAGTTGTAGAAAATGAACTCTTTTGTATTAAGTATGTATTAACTAATATTTTTGATTTTTGAAATACTGCCTTAAAGAATTCAGTTATATATGTATATGTGTATATATACATACACACACACACACACACATATAAATATCCTTAAATACACAAATACGTTTTCATTGGGAATTTCTAAATGTTTTAAGGGATCATTGTAGTAAGGAAAGGGATACACATGAGAAAGGAAATCAGATGTATAGGAGAAATTAGTTCTCATAAATGTGAAAAGCATATTCTAATATTTTGTTATTAAAATTTTTTTTTTAAAGTTTCTTGTTTGAGTAGTTGTAGGTGTACAGAAACATGCAGGAAGTACAAAGTTCCCATATACTCCCTCTCACACACACAGTTTTCCCTATTATTAAAATTTTGCATTAAAGTGGTACAATATCATTATAATTATGCTATTAACCTTAGTGCACTGTTTACATTGTGTCGTACAGCTCTATGGTTTCGTGCACACGTGTGTATTAACTTGTATACAACCTAAGATTTCCTTTTCCCCCTTTTCCAATATACTAGTCAATGGTGTTAATTACATACACATAGTTATGCCTCCGTCCCCATCATCCACTGCCATACTTTTCCATTACCCCAAACAGAAAGTTCATACCAAATAAACATTAACTCCCATTTTCCTTCTGCCCTCTTTGTGTAGCCTATATTCTAGTTTCTGACTTCATGAGCATCTTCATTCTGCTTGTTTCTTATAAGTGAGTCATACAGTATTTGTCTATCTGTGTTTGGCTTATTTTGTGCTACATGATGTCTTCAAGGTTCATCCATATTGTAGCACATGCATCAGAACTTCATTTCTTTTTACTGCTAAATTATCAATTGTATGTATATATATATCACATTTTGTTTATCCGTTCATCTGTTGATTGGCAATTGGATTCCTTCCACCTTTTGGCAATTGTGAATAACACTGTGATGAACATCAGTGTGCAAATATCTGTTTGAGTCCCTGCTTCTAATTCTTATTTCAGTATTTTTTGAGTGCCTGATGTATGTTAAACATTTGACAGAAGTTGTGGGGAATAGCAAAAGTAAGTTTTAAAAGTCTACTTCTCTTTATTACAAATTCCAAGTGCTAGGACGTGATTTTTTAACCCTGTGCAAACAGATCCTAAGGATTAGATTTTTTCCTGTTTTTTATTCTTATTTTTCTTTAATTTTTAAGAAAACCCTATACATTCTATTAACTCTCCTGTGCAATCTTCAGTATGCATCTTACAAAAAATATGGATGTTTTGTTACATAGTAGTGCCATAATGCCATTACCTCACCTAACAAAATTGTCTGGAAATTATGATATAATTTAATACCATTCCATAATATCTTGATAATGTGCTCTGACACCCACAAGTTTTAAATTTTGATGAAGTCCAGTTTATTTATTTTTCTATTTGCTGCATGTGCTTTTGGTATCATATCCAAGAATCCATTGCCTTGTATAAGATCCTCAAGATTTCCCTTTGTGTTTTCTTCTAAGTGTTTGTTTAGCACTTATATTTAGGTCATTAATCCACTTTGAGTTAATTTTGTATATTGTGTGAGGTAGGGGTCCACTGTCATTCTTTTACATGCGGCTATCCAATTTTCCCAATACCATTTGTTGGTGTCTTCTAGGATTCTCCTTTGTACAAAGTTACTGTTTTTTACTTTGTAATTACTGTATATTTTTAAGGTGATACTTTGAGACTATGTAAATATCCTACGTTTTTGTGCACTAATTCACTGATGAATCTTGCCTACAGCAATTATTCCTGTGGGGTTCTAATAATAGTTTTCTATATCCCTCATTTCTTCTTGCTTTACTAGTTGGAATTCTTCTGTAAGGAATTCAGGAATCAGGATCCATGATCCTCCATGTATTTATTCATTTATTATTTATTCTATCAACATAGCTTCATTGATATTTATTCTGTTCTTTAATTTATAATGCAATAATATCAATATTTATTTTATTCTTTGTTTATAATCCAGTACTAATGATATCTACTTTGTTGCTCAGATTGTTCTAATGGTTGACCTTTGGGAAAGATCTCTTTGAAGTTTTCTTCTGTGTCCTTTCAACATACTCCCATACTTTTATTCAATTATTTTTTAAGCATTTACTTGCTTTCTAGCACCACAAGTTGCTCCAGGCTTATCTCGTACTTTCCTTGCCTTGGAACGAACCAGTTCTCCAGGGATTCTTTGTTCCTTTTATTAGAGACTGATAGTTAAAAACCAAGACCTAAATGTTAGCTGTGTTTATTACTACAGGGGTTTCACAGTTTCTAGTTCTCTAAACGGAAAGAACTAGGAAATACATTTTTTTTTGTTTTTTTAATTTCCCAGCTGCTAAAACAAATACCATACAGTGAGTTGGCTTAAAAAATGGGAATTTATTGGCTCACAGTTTTTGAGGCTAGAAGTCCAAAATTGAGGCATCAGCAAGGTGATGCTTTCTCCCTGAAGACTGTGGTTTTCTGGGGCTGGCTGATGGTGATCCTTGGCCTTTGACTTTTCTGTTATATGGCAATGCATATGGTGTTGTCTTTTCCTTTCTCCTCTGGGTGCTGTTGACTTAAGATTTCTTGCTCTTACCCACCCTGAATTACAGACACATACATCACAACTGTCTACTCGACAGCTCCAACTGGATGTTTAATAGACATCTTAAATTTAACACATCCAAAACTGACCTCTTTTTCTTTGAAAAACTTGTTTTACCCCCAGCCTTCCAAGTATCAGTTGATGACACTTCTAGTCAATCGGGCCCAAAACTTGGAGTAAGAGAATGACTTTTGGTCAGTAGAGTCTGACCAACAATGTCAGCTACCTAAAAACAAATGTAGTCTTGGGTATTAAGATTAAAAAAATCATATAATCATTAAAACATTTCTGAAATATGTTTAAAGTAAACTCATTTTAAGTCCAGGGTTTGGATTTGGCCATTTTAATGCCTTTTGAATACAAGTCACTTTTTGCAAGCTAGGAAACAGAATCACAGTAAGCCAGTTTAGTCCTCTAGTGATCTAGACCCAGTCTTTCCATCTTCAGCAGAAGGCCATAATAATACAAGGGGCTGATAAGGGGGTAGTAAAACTCGAAGTAACCACTTTTCTACGTTTTTCATTAGGAAACAACCAAAATTCCAGTCCTTGAAGGCCTGATATAAATATCTTGATTTACAATAGGATAGAATGACCCAAATCATATGCTGGCCACCCTTTCAGCAAACCATATCAAAACTGGTCAAGGACTGGTGGAGAAAGTGTTTACATTTTAAAAACCTGCTCCGAGTTTTTAAAATTTCCTGGTTGCTGTCAATAAGAAATTAAACAAATATACTACAGATGCACCCAAATTAATATTTGATTTTACCAAGGTCTTTCCTGGAATACAAAGTTAGAGATAAGTGTAGGAGATAAAATACTTAGAAATTTTCAAAATAAATTACTTAGTAATAAGAAATTATACAGACCACATTTTTTCATTTGTCACAAGAACAATTTGAGAATGAGGACTATTTAAAAGAAACACTCAACTCAGAAAAGGGTGGTGGTGGTGAACACTTTCCACTACAGAATAACTTCCTGCTTCCCTATACAATTAACATTGTTATTCTACCATGATACAATTCAAATGGAAAAACTCAACAGGAGCTTTTGCCAGTGCCAGGAGATGAAAAATAAAGCATGCCCTAGTTAGCTAATTGTAAGCTCAGTTAACATCTTTGGGATGGACCCATAAAATCTTGCCAGAGTTTTGTTAGACATCTGCACACTGCAGAATTCCTTAGCCCATAGCCAGTTTTTGTCCATTGTCTTAAAGCTGGGCTCAGTCCATCAGTGTCTCTTCTCTGGGCTGAGATGGGTGCTAGTCATCGAAGTCTGGAATGTCATCGTAGGAGTAACTACAGTAGCCTTTGGATGCATAGTAGGTGATGCCCAGGTGGTAAAAACCCGGTAGGGACACCAGCATGCCAGTGATCAGGATGTCAGTGGTCCAGTCTGCTCCCCCTTTGCTGATGTAGCCAGCCAGCAAGAGGGAGCCTATGATGATGAGAAAGGTGCCAATCAAAAACAGCATGATGGCAAGTGCAATGGCCTTACAAGGAATCTTAGGAGGGCTTTTCTTAAACTGAGGGTCAATGTAGCAGCTGTCTGTGCTGGAGAGCTTTGAGTATTTCACTTTACTGCTGGGGATTCCAGTAGCCAGGTTCGTACGAGATGGCATCATAACAAGCTGACACGGCTACAGTCGGAGCACTGCACCAGGCTGCCCGCGTGTGGAGAGTTCGCCCACGGTTGGCAGCCAAGGCCTCCGAGGCTGCATGGCATGCCCCACCTAACTGCCATCCAGCCTGTCCTCTGGTTGCATTTTACATAACTATTGTGTAATATCAAAACCAGGAAATTGACATTGGTATACTGTGTGTACATAGTTCCGTATCATTTTAGTCCATGTGTAGATTTGTGCACACACCACTGCAAAAGATCATCACCACAAAGATCGTACTCATAATACCCCTTTTAGTCATACCCACTTCCCTCAATGCCCATTATCTCTAACCCCTGGAAGCCACTAATTTGTTCCCCATCTCTATAAGTTTGTCATTTCAAGAATGTTATTCATAGAATCCAGTGTGTGTGATATCATACATATGCAGAATCATATGCATGTGGCCTTTTGAGATTGGCTTTTTCCACTTAGTATAATGCCCTTGAGATTTATCCAGGTGGTTATATATTTCAATAGTTCATTCTTTTTATTGCTGAATAGTATAGCATGTACTTGTTGACTTCTTTTTAAAATTCACCTACTGTAAAATTCATTTTTTGTGATGTACATTTCAGTAAGTTTTGACAAAGGTGCAGATTGTGTGCTCATTGTCATAATGTCATACAGAACAATTACATCAAACCAAAAATGCCCTTAGGCTTCCTCTTTACAGTCAACTCTATCCCCAACCCTCAATCCCTGGCAACCATTGATTTCATTTTTTGTCCCAATAGTTTTGCCTTTTCCACAGTATCATATAAATGGAATTATATACTATATCACGTTTTGGGTCTAGCTTCTTTCACTAAGCAAAATTCATATAGCATTCCATATTGTTGCATGAATCAGTCATTGTAATTGCTAAACAGTATAATAGTAATCCACTGTATGGATATACAACTTTGTTTATCCATTCACAGGATGAAAGAAATCTGGGTTTTTCAAGTTTTGGGTGATTTAAGATAAAGCGGGTATAAATGTTTGACTATGAGATTTTGTGTGAGCTTACATTTTCATTTCTATTGGGTAGATATCTGGGAGTTGGGTTGCCGTGTCATATGGTAAGCATGTGCCTCATTTTATAAGAAACTGCCAAACTGTTTTCTAAAGTGCTGTATTGTTTTTCATTTCCACAAGAAATGTATGAGAATTCCATTGCTTTGCATCCTCACAAGCACTTGCTAATCCTTTTTTAATTCGGTTTTACTGAGATATGTTCACATACCATACAGTCGTCCATGGTGTGTAATCATCTGTTCATGGTACGAACATACAGTTATGCATTCATCACCCCAATCCATTTTTGACCATTTTCCTTACACCAGAAAGAATCAGAATAAGAATAAAAAATAAAAGTAAAAAGAACACCCAAATCATCCCCCCCATCCCACCCTATTTTTAATTTATTTTTTTCCCCATTTTTCCACTCACCCATCAATACACTGGAAAAAGGGAGTTGCGATCCACAAGGTTTTCACAATCAGCTGTCACCCCTTGTAAAAACGATGACAAAAATAAAAGTAAAATGTCATGCAGTACAATATAATAGTAAGGGCAGAACACAACACCATTACCAAGAATCCCATATCCCTCTCTTGTATCCTCTTCTCATGCACAATTGCTTTGGTATATTGACTTTGTTACATTTAGTGGAAGCATATTACAATGTTACTGTTGACCATAGACTCCAGTTGCTTTGATTATGTTTTTTCCCAAATACCGTCCCTTTTTCAGCACTCTGCATGGTTGACATTCGTTTGTTCTCCCACATGTAAAAATGTTTTTTTATTTGTACATTTAGTAACAGTCATTGGCCACTCCAGTTTTTGCCAAATTATAGAGTCCCAGTCTTTATCATCTATCTTTACCTCTGGTGTCATACATTCCCCTGTCCCAACTCTTTCAGCTTTACTCACAGACATCTTTGTTCAGTGAACTTATAATAGTGTGCTACCATCACACAGTATTATTCTATCTATTTCTGGATCTATACAATCAATCCTGCTGAACATTCTGTAGTCCTTCAGCATCAAATGCCCGATCTCTACCCTCTTTCAGTCTCTTGGTTGCCTGTGATATCAGCTTTTTTCCTAATTAAATTCAGTTTCATTAAGATATATTCATATACCATACAATCACCATCTATGGTGTACAATCAACTGTTCACAGTGCCATCATATAGTTAGGCATTCATCAACCCAATCTATTTTTGAACATTTTCCTTGTACCAGAAAGAATCAGAATAAGAATAAAAAATGTAAGTACAAAAGAACACCCAAATCACCCCCATCCCCCCTATTTTTCATTTAGTTTTTGTCCCCATTTTTCTATTCATCCACCCATATACTGGATAAAGGGGGTGGGATCCACAAGGTTTTCACAGTCAAGCTGTCACCCCTTGTAAGCTATATTGTTATACAACCATCTTCAAGAGTCAAGGTTACTGCATTGGAGTTTGATAGTTTCAGGTATTTACTTCTGTCTTTTCCAATACCTTAAAACCTAAAAAATGTTATCTATATAGTGCATAAGTGTTCTAGTTTGCTAATGCTGCCGGAATGCAGAACACCAGAATTGGATTGGCTTTTATAAAGGGGGTTTATTTGGTTACACAGTTACAGTCTTAAGGCCATTAAGTGTCCAAGGTAATGCATCAGCAATCGGGTACCTTCACTGGAGGATGGCCGTTGGCATCCAGAAAACCTCTGTTAGCTGAGAAGGCATGTGGCTGGCGCATGCTCTGGAGTTCTGTTTTCAAAATGGCTTTCTCCCAGGGCATTCTTCTCTAGGCTGCAGCTCCTCTTCAAAATGTCACTCTCAGTTGCTCATTGGGTATTTGTCTTCTCTTAGCTTCTCTGGAGCAAGAGTCTGCTTTCAACGGCTGTCTTCAAACCGTCTCTTATCTGCAGGTACACTCTCAGCTTCTGTGTGTTCTTCAAACTGTCCCTCTTGGCTGTAGCAAGCTTGCTCCTTCTGTCTGAGCTTATATAGTGCTCCAGTAATTTAATTCAGATGCACCCTGAATGTGTGGGGCAACACCTCCATGGAGATTATCCATCCAAGGGTCTTGTCCACAGTTGACTGACTCACAACTCCATGGAAACACCCAGAAGATTCCAAAATCTAATCAACATTAATATGTCAGCCCACACAAGATTGCGTCAAAGATAATGGCGTTTGGGGGAACATAATACATCAAATTGGCACAGTAAGAATGTCCGCCCGAGTGACCTCTCAACTCCATTTGAAATCTCTCAAGCCACGGAAGCTTTATTTCCTTTCATTTTGCATCCCCTTTTTGGTCAAGAAGATGTTCTCAACCCCACGATGCCGGGTCCAGATTCATCCCTGCGAGTCATATCCCGCATTGCCAGGATGATTTACATCTCTGGGTGTCAGATCCCACGTAGGGGGGGAGAGCAGTGAAATCACCTGCCAAGGTGCCTCAGTTAGAGAAACAGGGCCACGTCTGAGCAACGAAGAGGCACTCAGGGGGAAACTCTTAGGCACAAGTATAAGCAGGTTTAGCCTCTCCTTTGCAGCAACAAGCTTCATAAGGGCAAGCGCCAAGACAGAGGGCTCAGCATACCAAGCTGTTAATCCTCAGTGGTTGTGAGAACATCAGCAACAATCCAGATGAGGAAGTCCGACACTTCCGCATTTTTCCCCAGCTCCTCAGGGGGGCCCTGCATATATATTTTTATTCTCTGCCCAAATTACTTTGGGATGTGTTGCTGTTTCACTCTAATATATACAAACCTACCATATCTCACTTCCTATTCAAAGTTCCATGTAATTGTGGTGTTTGAACAATTGACTATAGAAGTTATATTGTTTAGAAAATATACATCCTGCACCAAATAAACACCTCTTCCGTTGGTCGCAAATGGAAGTTGAAGTTTTAACACATAGTCAGTTTCAGCCTTTACCCTCTGGCCCGATTTGCCCTAGTCTTAACCAGACCTGCTTCATTCGTATCTCTAACTGAAGTCTGGGCTCTTTTCAGCTTTTTTTTAAACAATTGCTGTATGCATTAATACTGACATTCATATCTACTGAGCTGTAACTCTGAGTTTCAGGTGTCACACAGATACCAGTGTTCCAGAGACCAATCAGGTTATCACAAAGGGATCAGAATCTCAGAGTTTGGAGATAGCCATTACAATTTAGGAATAGATTTGACTGCTGTAAGAGCTTACAATCTGGGGACCATTATAATAATTGTTTCACTGTTAGGCTGTGCGCTAAGATTCAATTCTGGGTTAACACATTGTAGTTAGTCCATATTGGTGAGGCATTATAGTGTTTGCCTTTGTTTCTGGCATACTTCATTCAAAATGCTGTCTACAGGATCCATGCAGCTCATTGCGTGCCTCTCAGTTTCACTCCTCGTAGTTGCTCAATATTCCATTGTATGCATACACCACAGTTCACGATTCTTTTCCTCGGTTGGTATAGCCTTAGGCCACCTACACCCATTACAAATCATGAATACTGCATCCATAAACACTAGTGTGCAAATGTCCATTCGTGTCTGTGCTCTCAGATCTTCCAAGTACATACCCCATAATGAGGTTGCAGGATCTTATGACACCCACATACTTAGCTTCTTGTGGATCCACAACATTGACCTCCAGAAAGTGTTGCCCATTTTTTAATTGGGTCGTTTGTCTTTTTGTTGTTGAGTTGTAGGATTGCTTTATATATTCTGGATATTAAACCCTTACCTGATATGAGGTTTCCAAATATTTTTCCCATTGTATAGTCTGCCTTTTTACTTCCCTGATAAAGGCCTATGATGTGGAAAAGTATTCATTTTATCTATTTCTTCTTTCATTGCTTGCACTTTGGGTGTAAAGTCTAGGAAAACAAGTCCTATCACAAGATAGTTAACATAAATCCCTACATTTTCTTCAAAAATTTTGTGGTCTTAATCTGATGTTTAGGTCTTTGGTACATTTTGAGTTAATTTTTGTGTAAGGTGTGAGATAGGGGTCATCTTTCATTCTCTTAGATATGAATATTCAGGTCTCCAAGCACCATTTGTTGAAGAGGCTGCTCCATCCCATTCAAGTTGACTTGACTGCCTTATTAAAGATCAGTTGTCCGTAGATGAGAGGGTCTATTTCTGAACTCTCAATTCGATTCCATTGGTCAATACACCTATTTTTATGCCAGTATTCTGCTGTTTTGTCCACTGTAGCTTTGTAATGTGCTTTAAAATCAAATAGTGTGAGACCTCCCAATGCATTTTTCTTCCTCAAGACATTTTCTTTAATTTTTATTTCAAAATAAATTCAACCTTACAGTAACAGTTGCAAAAATAATACAAACCCCATACACAGAACTCCAGCGTACCCCAACCCCCTCCACTGATACGCCGATCTACCAACTTTAATATTTTATCACTGCACCATTTCTTTCTTTCCCTCCATACCTGTCTGTCATCTGTCATCTTTTGCTCTGTCTTCTGAACATATGGCCTAAGGGTACACCGACTGAGGAAAAGAATGGTGAACTGTGGTGTATGCATACAATGGAATATTGAGCAACTACGAGAAGGAGTGAAACTGAGAGGCACGCAACGAGGTGAATGGATCCTGTAGACAGCATATTGAATGAAGTACGCCAGAAACAAAGGCAAACACTATAATGCCTCACCAATATAGACTAACTACAATGTGTTAACTCAGAATTGAATCTTAGCACACAGCCTAATAGTGAAACAATTATTATAATGGTCCCCAAATTGTAAGCTCTTACAGCAGTCAAACCTATTCCTAAATTGTAATGGCTATCTCCAAACTCTGAGATTCTGATCCCTTTGTGATAACCTGATTGGTCTCTGGAACACTGGTATCTGTGTGACACCTGAAACTCAGAGTTACAGCTCAGCAGATATGAATGTCAGTATTAATGCATACAGCAACTGTTTAAAAAAAAAAAAGCTGAAAAGAGCCCAGACTTCAAATAGAGATACGAATGAAGCAGGTCTGGTTAAGACTAGGGCAAATCGGGCCAGAGGGTAAAGGCTGTAACTGACTGTCTGTTAAAATTTCAACTTCCATGTGTGACCAACGGAAGAGATGTTTATTTGGTGCAGGATGTGTATTTTCTAAACAATATAACTTCTGTAGTCAATTGTTCAAACACCACAGTTATATGGAACTTTGAATAGGAAGTGAGATATGGTAGGTTTGTATACGTTAGAGTGAAACAGCAACACATCCCAAAGTAATTTGGGCAGAGAATAAAAATATATATACAGGGCCCCCCTGAGGAGCTGGGGAAAAATGTGGAAGTGTCGGACTTCCTCATCTGGATTGTTGCTGATGTTCTCACAACCACTGAGGATTGACGGCTTGGTATGCTGAGCCCTCTGTCTTGGCGCTTGCCCTTTGAAGCTTGTTGCTGCAAAGGGGAGGCTAAACCTGCTTATACTTGTGCCTAAGAGTTTCCCCCTGAGTGCCTCTTTGTTGCTCAGATGTGGCCCTGTTTCTCTAACTAAGGCACCTTGGCAGGTGATTTCACTGCCCTCCCCCCCATGTGGGATCTGACACCCAGGGGTGTAAATCATCCTGGCAATGCGGGATATGACTCCCAGGGATGAACCTGGACCCAGCATTGTGGGGTTGAGAACATCTTCTTGACCAAAAAGGGGATGTGAAATGAAAGGAAATAAAGCTTCCGTGGCTTGAGAGATTTCAAATGGAGTTGAGAGGTCACTCGGGCGGACATTCTTACTGTGCCAGTTTGATGTATTATGTCCCCCCAAACGCCATTATCTTTGATGCAGTCTTGTGTGGGCAGACATATTAGTGTTGATTAGATTTTGGAATCTTCTGGGTGTTTCCATGGAGTTGTGATTCAGTCAACTGTGGACAAGATCCTTGGTTGGATAATTTCCATGGAGGTGTTGCCCCACCCATTCAGGGTGCATCTGAATTAAATTACTGGAGCCCTATATAAGCTCAGACAGAAGGAGCAAGCTTGTTACAGCCAAGAGGGACAGTTTGAAGAACACACGGAAGCTGAGAGAGTAGCTGCAGATAAGAGACGGTTTGAAGACAGCCGTTGAAAGCAGACTCTTGCTCCAGAGAAGCTAAGAGAAGACAAATACCCAAAGAGCAACTGAGTGACATTTTGAAGAGGAGCTGCAGCCTAGAGAAGAATGCCCTGGGAGAAAGCCATTTTGAAACCAGAACTCCAGGGCATGCGCCAGCCACATGCCTTCCCAGCTAACAGAGGTTTTCTGGATGCCAATGGCCATCCTCCAGTGAAGGTACCCGATTGCTGATGTGTTACCTTGGACACTTAATGGCCTTAAGACTGTAACT